>OY720449.1:22774461-22811961 GCA_963082715.1 Harpalus rubripes
TACTATAATCTAGTTGTTTGTAAGAATATAGTGGTGGAAAGATAGTAGCTGCTTGATCTTGGTTTTTGATTGGATAATACTCAGATATTATCCAATCAAACAACTAAATCAAACTGTTCCTATCTTCCCCCCACTATATTCTTACAAAAAATAGTGCATATAACTGTTATGTATCAAGATTTTATATAATTTAGTGAAAATATATCTGTCTGATTATCTCCTCGCTTAATTAAAAAAATTGAATACTACAAAAACAAAGTTTAATTACAATAAAAAAAAATGATTACAAATAATGAAAATTAATAACCAATACTTTTAAATTCAAATGACAGTTATGTGCCGGGACATTTCTAACCTTACACGCTCAAATATCTGACAGATGCTAACTTTGTAATAATATATTTTTAAAAACTACAGAAGGCGATCTATTCTAGCACGAGTTTGAAATTTGGATACGAGCCGCGTTTTAGCGAGTAGACAAATGAACGAGAACTTGAATACAAGCAACCTTCTGAAATAAGTGTTTTATATTCTTTTGTTCTGGTTCGGCTTTCATTTCCATTGTTTCTTTATAAAAATAGTTGAAAATTTCCTTTAGGGACATTTTTGGTAGAAAAATTAAGTTGGTAACAAGTTCATTTGTGACAAGAAAGTGCAGTCATACCAATCCCAAATAACGAAATGTCTCAAAAAGCGTTTAAAAATAAATGCCATTATTTTATCAATAAGCGCACTAGAACATGGCATACTAATTCCGAAATGGAGAAACATAGTATATTATAATATTTATACACCTTGGTATGTATGTACTTAATAATTTAGCGAGACGGCTTTTAACTTTTTAAATAAACGATTGACAACATTTCTGCTTATTTTACTCTGTAATGAAGACCAACATTTATTTAATTCCTACTATCCAGCCCGTCATATTGCTCATATACTGCCTGATATTAACAAGAAAGCTCCTTAGTTCTTTTATCCTCTAACATTATGCTGAAGCATAATGTTATATTAGTAGACAGTATATATTATTCTCTGTACAACAATGTTTCTTTGAACTGCGTATTAAACTAAAGTGCAATATTTAATGCGTTCTACCAAACTAATAGTGTTTCCAAATTCTCTGTTGTATCTTAATCTTCTATGATAAGAGAATAAGATTAAAAATTAATACCATAATGGACAGGCAACATCAATGCATCTCTGGTAAATTAAATTGTTCACACGGGGAACTTAATAGCAAATTACGTTATTTGGATAGACATATTACCTAGCCAAAATTAGTTAAACATGGGAGGTGAATTCAATTACCAACTACTCAAGAACGTTGACTCAAGAGACAACCTTCGGCATGCTGCGCTCGCCACACGCTCTTCAAGTCACTTGCGGTAGTTTTCACTAGTTTCATAGTTAAAACTTTTTGAATGTTCATTCGCAAACATTGACATTAGATGTGTCTTAATTATTTTATTTTGTTAACAATGCTGTTTACTCTTCAATAGTTACAAACATAAAACATTGTTTCTTTTTTACCTTCCGTCACCTTTAGGTAAGGAAGGTATTGTCTTTGGTCAAAAAATTCGGTGGTGAATTTTTAGTGAATAAGCACGTTTTAAGGTCCCTAGAATACGATTTTACTATTTTTACGATGATGTCTGTATGTGTGTGTGTGTGCGTGTGTGCGTGCGTGTGTGCGTGTGTGCGTGTGTGCGTGCGTGTGTGCGTGTGTGCGTGCGTGTGTGCGTGTGTGCGTGTGTGCGTGTGTGCGTATGTGTGTGTGTGTGTGTGTGTGTGTGTGTGTGTGTGTGCGTGTGTGTGTGAGTGTGTAATAAAATTTTTGTCTGCGGTAACTCTAATACTACAATTTTAAAAATTATAATTCCTTCATATTCTTCTTCGTTACATCCATATGAAGAGCTGTTTAGATTTTGGTTACAATAAGTCATCCGGAAGTACCCTCATATGAAGATTTTAACAGTTTTTCTTGAAAAAACTATGTTAAATATAAATAGTAAATAATATTTTATTCTCTATACGATTTGACTGCATTTTATACTTAATATTAAACGGATTCATAAAGTAGCCATAGCTATGGAAACAATTGAAAATTCTGATTAAAACATGTCCAACATGTCAGTGTCAAGTGAAATTGACATAGTGTGTTTATCTTATAATTTTACTGGAAATATAAAATCTTTTGCTAGAAATTTTCTGTATGGAATTTGTATAAAATACATACAACTGTCGGAAGGTAATGTACCAGAAATAAAATCTTTTGCAAGGAACTATCTGTATGAAATTTGTACAAAATACATAGAACTGACGGAAGGTAATGTGCTGGCCACATCAGATTTTTTTTTTATAGAAAAATAGTTTGATTCATTGATAGGAAAATCTGTATATAGAATATAAAAGAATTAAGTATTTTTTCATCTCATCGAAAATTTCGGCACGGTTAAAGATAAAAAAAAAATATTACTTATTTAATAAGTGTCTAAAAATAATTTTATTTGAAGATGTTTCAAATATTAGAGGAATTTCATGTGAGTTTAAGTTGTTAGTTACCCGCGATTCGCTTGTTGACAAAAAATCCTGTAATACATGATATGAAAGCGAATTTAAATTTTCAAACGACAATATCTTCAATACGGTCGGAGTGGTGGATAAATAAATAAAAATTTGTAGAAAATCGTCGATAATTTACTTAATTTGATCCCGATCCACGATGAATGCAAACTGTTGTAAATTGCAAAGACTATTAGACTTAATATTTTAATACGTAAGTAATATTGTTTATTTTATAGTGTAAGTTCTATCATAAATTGTTTTTTTTGTTAAATATTTTTTTAACGTAACTCCTTTAACAGTTCATCCTAGATAAAAATGTAAGAATCCTTTTTTTTAAAAAAAAGACGTGTTTCAACTTTGTCTTCTTAAAAAAAATTCAATACGAGCTACAAATTTTTAGAAATTATGTCCAAAAATTAAAATACGCTGCCGTTTTGCCAAATTTGCTGGAGGTTCCCGGGGTTCAGTTTCCGGAAACTTACAATATGTTAATCAGCACATGTTTATGTACAGTATTCCGTAAAAAAAAGTATTTGTTGCAGTAATGTTGGTCGGATTTCTTCCGTAGATTCACTGGTCTACCTATATTATTCAACAAAATTATTGACAAATTTATATTTTTGAGATCTGATTTTATCATGAAATTCTGGTTTTATGGTCGGATGCTTTATCAAAAATGGATCTTCGTTCCATCATTACTAATTTGTAATAAAATACACGAATCAACTGAAATTAAGTAGATTTAACTGAAATTTTACCTTATAAAATACCATACGTACAAATAATGCACCGAAATATAGATTTTCATAGAATTTTACAATAGATATTGATATTGTGACTGTCCTTTCATCATCTCTTCGCCATCAACGTAACGCAAAAATGTTACAAATATAATGCCAACAAAATGACTCAACTCCATCAATATCAATTGTAAAACTTTGTAAATAAGTTAAATATAATAAAGAATTATTATTTTACAAAGTTATAAGAACTTTAAAATGAAAATTATTTCGTTCGAGTATGCAATCAACCATCAACTTTAACTTGTATGCATTACTACCGAATCAAATATTCACTGTATCGATCCCTAATCGTCTGCCTACCACTTCAGTCCTCATACAGTACTCGTACTCCTGATAGACTGCCGACTTGGGGGTGGGAGGTATAAATATTAAATAATCAGGACGAGTGGCGCTAGCGGCATCGGTGTCGGCAAGGTAGGAAACTAGGTCGAGTGGGGACGCTGACCTGGTCACCGGCCCAGGTGTGCAACCAGGGCACTGGGTTGGGAGATATTAATGCCAGGAGAGTGGGGCGGGGATTATATTTGGAGGGGGAAGGGTTGATATGGAGTGGGGCAATAAAGGAAATATGTAGATATTATAAATAAATCACTGTTCGTTGTAATATTTTAATAATATTCAAATAAATCATCAAGTTATTCAAATTTGGGTCTTGTGCTATATTAAGGTTTGTAAAATATACTCCGCTGTTAACTATAACAAGATATTAATTATTTTAACATAAATCTATTCTAAATTCTAAGAAATTACGCCTGTCTCAGTATAAGATAAAATGACACTAATCAAAATTTAAAATATTCTCATTTATAATGATGTCATTAACATTTTTTTTATATTTTTCTTCTGAAACTTTGACTTTATATATTATTTATTTAGTCTTTGTTGAAGTTAAAAATTATTTATAGTAGGTATAACAACGATATATATTTTAATATCTATTTAAATTTTTCAATAATATGGTCAGGTATTTAAAATTTTAAATTAAAATATTTCATACACATATACTTTTCTTTAATAAAATTTTATTATATTTAATTAATTAATTTATCGTATGGCATATACACATAATAAAAACAGAGAATGTAATTTAGAAATTAACAATGGAAAAGGAATAAATAAATACTATATAGTGATGTCCAAATTTTCTAGCCATTTCAGCGTCACATGTGTTACGTCGAAGAAATCTCTGTTACTGCCTGGATACTTCCACAGACTGCACTCTATTGTAATATGTTGTATAGTATGGCGGGCAGCACCACAGTCGCCCTGAGGTGGTGCGATTTTATTCCACTTAAATAGTAAATCAGTGCAAACCCCATGATGTGTACGGACCCTGTTCAGTCTGCTCCATATTTTACGAGAGAGAAGTTATCTTGGAATATTTTGATTTTTTGTTGGGAAAAAAAGTTCAATTTATTATTAGTAGCTCTGCTCCATTCTTCACGCCATTTGTCTCTGGAGTTGTAACCTAAATTTTCTAGTTCTTGGGCAAATCGGAGTGGAGGATGTCTGGAACGTAGCATGCTAAGGTTTACGTCTTCGAGATCTTCATGAATTTTTAAATCTGTGTTTCCTGCTTTAACTTATGCATATATCTTCGTAAATATAGTAAAGTCGTATTCTAGGGACCCTAAAACGTGCTTATTCATTAAAAAGTCATCATCAAATTTTTTGACCAAAGTCAATACCTTCCTTACCTAATGGTGACGAAAGGTAAAACGAGTACCTATATGAATTTGTGCGTATATTCCTGAAAGTATTTTGAATCCCTCGATCGTGTTAACAAGACAAAGCCCATGTGGCATATTGAAAATTCATATCCTGTACGTGACAGTCGCGAAAATCACGCGCCGAATTTCCACGGGCAGGGTGGATCTGAGAATGAATTTACATACGTGTTAGTTCGCCAGACTGTTGTTTATTGTTTTTAGCGCTTGCAACTGTGAGAATAACTCCAGCAGAAGCTTTTAGCGCGTGCATTGTTTGCATTCGCTGGAACTTTGCTTTCCTTCCGGATTAGACTGGAAATTAATTAATGATGGGAAATAAACTATTCTCCAGTGATAGAGGTAAAGGTACTCTAGGTATTAATAATGCAACAATGTTATTGTTCATTACCATATTTAGATCTTAATGCTAGGAAGGGAGATTTACTTACTGTCTGTAACAGAGCTATTAATGGACAACTTATTATATTTTGTTTTGAATGAGCTTTACACATATTAGAAATTTATATATTTCGTAATTATAAAGCCTTTAAGTTCCAATGTTTATTTATTTTATTTGTTGTTTATGAACGTTCCGAGCAAAATCCGCCAATCTTCAGCAGCTAACAATTGATGTTAACACAGCCCATAATCAAATGCCATTTGATTGATTGTAGTGGGGAACCATGCGCCATCTGACTACGATGAAAACATTTAACATGTATTTCTACAACTTTTGATTTTATACAAAACTGTAATTCTGCATCAACGTATATGCACTTTTATTGATTGAAGATGAGCGGATTTGCTCCAAACGTTCATAAACAACAAATAAAATAAATAAACATTGGAACTTGAAGGCCTTATAATTATTAAAGGCATTAATAATTAATTTAATGCACATTATCTACATGGTTCCCTTACATAATATTTAAAACAAAATAATTTGCATTTGTTTTAAAAAGTAATAATTTATTCATTAATATTGCCTGTTTCAAAATATTCCCCTTCAGATATAATTCCAACGTTGTTTCCAATCTGAATGCACACTGTAGTATAGTCTTCTGCTCTTTCAGCGATTTTGCCGTTATGTCCTTTATGGTTGCAAAACGTTATCCTTTCAATGTCCTCATCTGTTTGCGCTGTCATGGACATTGGTACAAAATCCAAGAGTTATTTGCTCACAATTCTTTTCCTATGAGTTTCAGAAACCTCTATTAAAGTGATTTGGCGATTACTAAGAATACTATCTTCAATTTTTTTCTACATTTTCATTGGTGGTTGACGAGCTGAGCTCTCTTGACATCTTTTACGTTTTCACAGTCTTGTTTGTACAATTCCATTGGTGTCGACATACTATTTTAATATTCAATGCAGATTCTATGCTCTATTAGTTTTAAATAAAAAAATCGCTAAAACACAAATAACGAGTCCAATATAAATAGAATTTGACAACTTCACAGACAGTGGTACAAGCGTGATAAAAAGTTCAAATCTCAATCGAAAACGAATAACACGTGAAATTATGTGTAAAAAACGAGTTTTTTCAAAATATTTATTTGAATACAAATTGTGTTGTTTATAATAATATTTTGAAAAAAAATCGATCTTTTAACATAAGGGTGAAATTAAATATTGAAATTTGGCATTTTCAAAACAGAGTTTTCAAAACAAGGATTGTGGTACCAGCCATTGTACCAATCTTGAAAAAATAACATTTCAAGGTATTTTTCGAAGAAAATCTATTTTGAGCTTCAAGTAAAATGCCATTTCTGGTTATCTGATATACACCAAAATCTAATGACCTCTTTCCATATTAGAATATAAATTGTCTGAATGATAGTATTTTAGTTAGAGTGGAGGATCCACACACACACACACACACACACACACACACACACACACACACACACACACACACACACACACACACACATACACACACACACACACACACACACACGCATGCACGTACGCACACATACACACGTACGCACACACCCAAACACATAAATACACAAACACACACACACACACACACACACACACACACACACACACACACACACACACACACACACACACACACACATACATACATACATACATACATACATACATACATACATACATACATACATACATACATACATACATACATACATACATACATACATACATACATACATACATACATACATACATACATACATACATACATACATACATACATACATACATACATACATACATACATACATACATACATACATACATACATACATACATACATACATACATACATACATACATACATACATACATACATACATACATACATACATACATACATACATACATACATACATACATACATACATACATACATACATACATACATACATACATACATACATACATACATACATACATACATACATACATACATACATACATACATACATACATACATACATACATACATACATACATACATACATACATACATACATACATACATACATACATACATACATACATACATACATACATACATACATACATACATACATACATACATACATACATACATACATACATACATACATACATACATACATACATACATACATACATACATACATACATACATACATACATACATACATACATACATACATACATACATACATACATACATACATACATACATACATACATACATACATACATACATACATACATACATACATACATACATACATACATACATACATACATACATACATACATACATACATACATACATACATACATACATACATACATACATACATACATACATACATACATACATACATACATACATACATACATACATACATACATACATACATACATACATACATACATACATACATACATACATACATACATACATACATACATACATACATACATACATACATACATACATACATACATACATACATACATACATACATACATACATACATACATACATACATACATACATACATACATACATACATACATACATACATACATACATACATACATACATACATACATACATACATACATACATACATACATACATACATACATACATACATACATACATACATACATACATACATACATACATACATACATACATACATACATACATACATACATACATACATACATACATACATACATACATACATACATACATACATACATACATACATACATACATACATACATACATACATACATACATACATACATACATACATACATACATACATACATACATACATACATACATACATACATACATACATACATACATACATACATACATACATACATACATACATACATACATACATACATACATACATACATACATACATACATACATACATACATACATACATACATACATACATACATACATACATACATACATACATACATACATACATACATACATACATACATACATACATACATACATACATACATACATACATACATACATACATACATACATACATACATACATACATACATACATACATACATACATACATACATACATACATACATACATACATACATACATACATACATACATACATACATACATACATACATACATACATACATACATACATACATACATACATACATACATACATACATACATACATACATACATACATACATACATACATACATACATACATACATACATACATACATACATACATACATACATACATACATACATACATACATACATACATACATACATACATACATACATACATACATACATACATACATACATACATACATACATACATACATACATACATACATACATACATACATACATACATACATACATACATACATACATACATACATACATACATACATACATACATACATACATACATACATACATACATACATACATACATACATACATACATACATACATACATACATACATACATACATACATACATACATACATACATACATACATACATACATACATACATACATACATACATACATACATACATACATACATACATACATACATACATACATACATACATACATACATACATACATACATACATACATACATACATACATACATACATACATACATACATACATACATACATACATACATACATACATACATACATACATACATACATACATACATACATACATACATACATACATACATACATACATACATACATACATACATACATACATACATACATACATACATACATACATACATACATACATACATACATACATACATACATACATACATACATACATACATACATACATACATACATACATACATACATACATACATACATACATACATACATACATACATACATACATACATACATACATACATACATACATACATACATACATACATACATACATACATACATACATACATACATACATACATACATACATACATACATACATACATACATACATACATACATACATACATACATACATACATACATACATACATACATACATACATACATACATACATACATACATACATACATACATACATACATACATACATACATACATACATACATACATACATACATACATACATACATACATACATACATACATACATACATACATACATACATACATACATACATACATACATACATACATACATACATACATACATACATACATACATACATACATACATACATACATACATACATACATACATACATACATACATACATACATACATACATACATACATACATACATACATACATACATACATACATACATACATACATACATACATACATACATACATACATACATACATACATACATACATACATACATACATACATACATACATACATACATACATACATACATACATACATACATACATACATACATACATACATACATACATACATACATACATACATACATACATACATACATACATACATACATACATACATACATACATACATACATACATACATACATACATACATACATACATACATACATACATACATACATACATACATACATACATACATACATACATACATACATACATACATACATACATACATACATACATACATACATACATACATACATACATACATACATACATACATACATACATACATACATACATACATACATACATACATACATACATACATACATACATACATACATACATACATACATACATACATACATACATACATACATACATACATACATACATACATACATACATACATACATACATACATACATACATACATACATACATACATACATACATACATACATACATACATACATACATACATACATACATACATACATACATACATACATACATACATACATACATACATACATACATACATACATACATACATACATACATACATACATACATACATACATACATACATACATACATACATACATACATACATACATACATACATACATACATACATACATACATACATACATACATACATACATACATACATACATACATACATACATACATACATACATACATACATACATACATACATACATACATACATACATACATACATACATACATACATACATACATACATACATACATACATACATACATACATACATACATACATACATACATACATACATACATACATACATACATACATACATACATACATACATACATACATACATACATACATACATACATACATACATACATACATACATACATACATACATACATACATACATACATACATACATACATACATACATACATACATACATACATACATACATACATACATACATACATACATACATACATACATACATACATACATACATACATACATACATACATACATACATACATACATACATACATACATACATACATACATACATACATACATACATACATACATACATACATACATACATACATACATACATACATACATACATACATACATACATACATACATACATACATACATACATACATACATACATACATACATACATACATACATACATACATACATACATACATACATACATACATACATACATACATACATACATACATACATACATACATACATACATACATACATACATACATACATACATACATACATACATACATACATACATACATACATACATACATACATACATACATACATACATACATACATACATACATACATACATACATACATACATACATACATACATACATACATACATACATACATACATACATACATACATACATACATACATACATACATACATACATACATACATACATACATACATACATACATACATACATACATACATACATACATACATACATACATACATACATACATACATACATACATACATACATACATACATACATACATACATACATACATACATACATACATACATACATACATACATACATACATACATACATACATACATACATACATACATACATACATACATACATACATACATACATACATACATACATACATACATACATACATACATACATACATACATACATACATACATACATACATACATACATACATACATACATACATACATACATACATACATACATACATACATACATACATACATACATACATACATACATACATACATACATACATACATACATACATACATACATACATACATACATACATACATACATACATACATACATACATACATACATACATACATACATACATACATACATACATACATACATACATACATACATACATACATACATACATACATACATACATACATACATACATACATACATACATACATACATACATACATACATACATACATACATACATACATACATACATACATACATACATACATACATACATACATACATACATACATACATACATACATACATACATACATACATACATACATACATACATACATACATACATACATACATACATACATACATACATACATACATACATACATACATACATACATACATACATACATACATACATACATACATACATACATACATACATACATACATACATACATACATACATACATACATACATACATACATACATACATACATACATACATACATACATACATACATACATACATACATACATACATACATACATACATACATACATACATACATACATACATACATACATACATACATACATACATACATACATACATACATACATACATACATACATACATACATACATACATACATACATACATACATACATACATACATACATACATACATACATACATACATACATACATACATACATACATACATACATACATACATACATACATACATACATACATACATACATACATACATACATACATACATACATACATACATACATACATACATACATACATACATACATACATACATACATACATACATACATACATACATACATACATACATACATACATACATACATACATACATACATACATACATACATACATACATACATACATACATACATACATACATACATACATACATACATACATACATACATACATACATACATACATACATACATACATACATACATACATACATACATACATACATACATACATACATACATACATACATACATACATACATACATACATACATACATACATACATACATACATACATACATACATACATACATACATACATACATACATACATACATACATACATACATACATACATACATACATACATACATACATACATACATACATACATACATACATACATACATACATACATACATACATACATACATACATACATACATACATACATACATACATACATACATACATACATACATACATACATACATACATACATACATACATACATACATACATACATACATACATACATACATACATACATACATACATACATACATACATACATACATACATACATACATACATACATACATACATACATACATACATACATACATACATACATACATACATACATACATACATACATACATACATACATACATACATACATACATACATACATACATACATACATACATACATACATACATACATACATACATACATACATACATACATACATACATACATACATACATACATACATACATACATACATACATACATACATACATACATACATACATACATACATACATACATACATACATACATACATACATACATACATACATACATACATACATACATACATACATACATACATACATACATACATACATACATACATACATACATACATACATACATACATACATACATACATACATACATACATACATACATACATACATACATACATACATACATACATACATACATACATACATACATACATACATACATACATACATACATACATACATACATACATACATACATACATACATACATACATACATACATACATACATACATACATACATACATACATACATACATACATACATACATACATACATACATACATACATACATACATACATACATACATACATACATACATACATACATACATACATACATACATACATACATACATACATACATACATACATACATACATACATACATACATACATACATACATACATACATACATACATACATACATACATACATACATACATACATACATACATACATACATACATACATACATACATACATACATACATACATACATACATACATACATACATACATACATACATACATACATACATACATACATACATACATACATACATACATACATACATACATACATACATACATACATACATACATACATACATACATACATACATACATACATACATACATACATACATACATACATACATACATACATACATACATACATACATACATACATACATACATACATACATACATACATACATACATACATACATACATACATACATACATACATACATACATACATACATACATACATACATACATACATACATACATACATACATACATACATACATACATACATACATACATACATACATACATACATACATACATACATACATACATACATACATACATACATACATACATACATACATACATACATACATACATACATACATACATACATACATACATACATACATACATACATACATACATACATACATACATACATACATACATACATACATACATACATACATACATACATACATACATACATACATACATACATACATACATACATACATACATACATACATACATACATACATACATACATACATACATACATACATACATACATACATACATACATACATACATACATACATACATACATACATACATACATACATACATACATACATACATACATACATACATACATACATACATACATACATACATACATACATACATACATACATACATACATACATACATACATACATACATACATACATACATACATACATACATACATACATACATACATACATACATACATACATACATACATACATACATACATACATACATACATACATACATACATACATACATACATCGTGAAAATGTTAAAATTGGATTCTAGGAATCTTAAACCGTGGTCATTTACCACAACCTCCATATGCAATTTTTAGCACGATCCCTATACCTCCCTTACCAAGGATACCGGGAGGTAATAATGCTCTAAGCATAAAAAATGTATTATTTTTTATAATCGGCCCATTGTTTTTCTTATGCCTTTTAAAATAAACCTAAAGGGTATGATTATATTTGCATCTAGAATAACAGCAAAAATGAATTTACATACATATTTATGAATTCGTTAAAACAAAAATAATGTTCTTGACTTTTTTGCCAAAATGTTAGTAGGTACCTCGGACCTCAGAACATGATTAAAACAGGGTTTTGCCTTGTTGTCGGACTTAATTTATTGTTGAATAAATACTTACACTTTAATATTTTACTATTACATTACCTCTTACCTTAAATTGAAGTGAAAATAAAAACTAAATACATATTTCGACTTGGACAACAATGTTCTAAACTTCAGTAGTAAAAATTTATTCGAAACCCGTAGTAAATAGAAATTAGAATTACAATGTTAACCATGCCAAAAGTTTTAACAGCCCGAAGAGTAGTTAAGATTACTCAACATATAAAGGTGGTCCTTATAACATTCGAAAATTCGTTTCAGTTTGTAACTTAGTTTTCTCTTATTCTTAGATTCATTTGTTAGTCATAACTCGTAATCTATTACGACTACACCTTGCTAAAGCTAAAATAAATCTTTTCATACATCTTGTGCTGTGCTCTGCCGTGACTTCTTAAAAGCGTTGACATTGCCACGTTCACTTACACCTCTAATGGTCCTGGAGGCAAGGTCTTGGCTCCTACGCTATCCTGCTCCTGCTTGTATAAAAGGATGTCGGCTACAATTACTATACATCTGTAAAAGTGCTCCATTCACCAACTCAACCTGTCACTTGCTACAAGGTCAAAAAGGAAAAGATCACGAGAATGAAATTAATACTTGAGTTTTAAATTCAAATTAGGGGGAAGAAAAAGTGGAAACGATAGTAACATGAGAATCATTTACTGCGAGAGTCATTCAGAGTTCTTTTATACTTGTTGAATTTGGAACAGTATATTTACAAATACAAACAAATATACTTTGTACGCAGATATTGTTTACCAGCCGTTATCTCACGGAGACTCATTGCTGACTTGGAAAATACACTGTACGGGTCACTTTTGTGTTATTTAAAATTCTAAATAGTTTTGGCGTCGGCCGTGTATTTAACATATTCAAATATTACATTTATACCCGGTTGCAGAAACGTTCATCAACGCATTGTTCGGTTAGCGGTTCATCAAAACGAACAAATGCAACGCGATCTTTTGATAGCAATGATTTAAATGTCATAAGATAAGAACAAGCAAACTGATTTGAATTTTTACGTTTTGATTTAAAACGTACTTGCTCGGAAAAAAAATCTAGGAGTTTTGCAAATTGGAAGTTTAGTACAGTATCAAATCCTGAATAAAATACTAAATTTGCGACTTCGGGGCGCTACCGCTCGCTCCGCCATATTGGAAAAATGGAGGCCGAAATCAGTTTTTTGACATAATTTTTTTTTTAATATATCTGATGTGGACACCAAACGACTTCCTTGTACGGAAGACCAACATGAAGTATAGATCCATTTATAAAATCGCACGTATTTGACGTAATTTAACATTAACAAGTAGTAAATAAATAACTGAATGTGGTATTTTTTAAATGATATTTAAATCAAAGAAATTGTGAAAAGAATGCTAGCCGGCGGGAATTGAACGCGCATCCTTAATATTTGTACTGTTACTTGCTAGTAATTGTACCACGGCTGGGCTGCAAATCCGCCGGCTTATACAGTCTTTTCGTTAGTTAAACTCATAGGCTTGTATGAGATCCGCATCACATGTAGGTGTGGGGTATTCTAACCACTACATTTAAACACTTGTGAATTGTCAGATACATTCGCACAACCTTGTCAGGAGAGTATTGCAATATTTTTTGTGTAATTTAAATATCTTTCATATATTGTTATTTTAGGTAATTATTTTTTAACATAACTATTTGACAATTTATCCTAGGTAAAAAATTAAACACTCCTTTCTTGTATAAAAAATTGCAAGCTATAATTTTTATAATAACTACTTTTTGTCTAGGAAATGCTTGAAAGGAGATATTGTCAAAAAAAATTGGCCCCTATTTTTCCAATATGGTGGAGCAAG
Source organism: Harpalus rubripes (assembly GCA_963082715.1). Classification (NCBI taxonomy): domain Eukaryota; kingdom Metazoa; phylum Arthropoda; class Insecta; order Coleoptera; family Carabidae; genus Harpalus; species Harpalus rubripes. Next base: position 22,791,620 of record OY720449.1, read on the forward strand.
CGCCAACATCCCGATGTCGCAAACTTAATGTTTTATTTAAGATATGGTACTGTACTAAACTGCCAATTTGCAAAACTCCTGGATTTTTTCCAGACAAAACTCTCTATTGCTTGGACTATTATCTTACTATAAAAATTAGGTAAATTTGCAAAATGATACTTCATAATTTGACATTCTTATACACATTTGATATTTCTATTTCCAAAAATTGTACTCTAAGAAATTTTAGTTGTGTAAAATCGATTTGGTAAGTGGTGAAATATATTGAAGTACACATCAGCACTAAATTTAGTAATTTTTTGCAAATTGTAAATAATAAAATGTGGTAAAAGTTTTATAGTATTTAATATTACAATTTTACTCTATGTATAGTATTTTTTAAAAATAAATTTCATTTTACACTCTGTTTAGTCCTATCGTGTTCCTAATGAAACAAGTTTAAAATCGCAAGGTAGCATTTTAGTTTGTTGAGAGATTTAGAAGTAGATGGACGTATGTATACTTTTGTGAATCAAATGATAATGTACAAACTAACAATTAAAGTGAAATACGAAAATTTGTGTAAATGTGTTTTTTAAACGAAAGCATCAGGTATGAAAATTTTCCATTACCCGATAAGTAAGTACCTATACGAGTAAAATGCATTTTATTTATTTGTAAAGAATATTATAATATTGTAATATCGTTAGATATAGTCAAAATACATTAGTTTAAACTAATTTGACGTGTATTTTTATATCAAATTTGAGAGTGTTCACACAACAACATTATGAGCGTCTAAGAGAATATTTCTTTTAGAATCTGATATTAATATATCTACAAATATTGATAAACTTTTATCATCTCAAGGGTATTCGAATATGAAAAATGTATTAGTATTTAATGTATAACTGAAATGGAATATACCATATCTAAAATTTATATCCTGTAAATTCTAAAGATGTTAACGATCACACAAATATTGCTGCTTCCTGTAAATACTGAGATACCTTTCTCAATAATTATGAATATTAAAACATGTAAAGTAGCAGTGGAGTATATTAACAAATTGAGCTTCCAATAAACTGAATAGGAATTCGGCCAAAATTATTTATTTATGTGGTTACGCTAGCCATGAGACTTGCGAATGATCATGCTTTAAACAGAGTTGCGGGTCTAGCCACGATTTCCGAGGAGCTTCGTACTACCCTACATATGATTTCAGTCAGTTTAACTCGACAATTATGAATTAATTCTACACATTTATGTGTCAAAGTCGTGAAGTTTACAAATAAATCCGTAGGAGTGGCTATGACTACTTTACATATGATTATTTATTTATAGTACACAACACAAGTGGCTCTTTTTTGCTTTATTCTTGACCAGAACTGTAAATGTTCAAATATGACCCTTGGTAAACATTATCGAAAATAAAATTAGAAATCTGTATAAAACATGAGTAGCAATTATAAAATACCTCCACGGATAAATTTAAAAAAAAAATCTTATCCTTCAAATATAACAGTAGAATAAAATACTGTATCTCAATAAATTGTATTAATTTTGGAAACATTTAGAAACAAAAGTGGTTCCGAATTGTGTAAAAACATGTTCGGGAGTAGTTATTTTACTTAATATGAATGAAATAGTGTTCCTCTATAAGTCTTATTTTTTCCACTTAAATAATATGGAATTTTTACATTATTTGATTCGTTAATTTGTTTGATGTCGTAGAACGAAAAAAAAAAAATTGTAAATTTTTTTCATGGTTTTATAGTGAAGGCCATATAAATACTATTTATAAGATGTGCAAAATTTTACACACTTACGTTGATATTTAGTAGGTAAAGTTTTATATTTGTTGAAATTTTGATACGATTTAGGGGCTTTGTAACTGCAACTTTTTCGACATATTTCTACGCCTCGTAATAATAGATTCTAATATTTTGCAGATTTTGTAACCGGTCTTCCAACTTAGGAAAATTAATGAATCAAATGATGCCAAATAAGAAAAACGTCTAAAGGCACACTTTCTTTTTGATATTAAATAAAACTTACTCATATTATAATTTATAATGTTTGAAACTATATTAAAATATCTTTATTCGTTGTTGACAGTTTGATTGCGAGTAAATATCTCGTGATATACTAACTTCGCAAGTTATAAAAAGCAATACATGGTAGCGTTTTTAACGAGACATATTAAGATTTATATATTTTGAAAGTTGCTGTGCATTGAAAGAAATCTCCAACGCAAATGTAAGCAGTGCATTTGGATTTGCATCCTGTTTCTTTCCTGACTGCAGAATTGAATCAAAGCAACTTGCGTTGCTGTCAGAAATTTTTCCCAGTGGGGAACATATACGGTACATAACGATTTCTGACTGTGTGGGAGAACTTTATGTTGACATTTCTAGCTCCAACTTTTCTACGTTCCAAAAATACAATACGCGCAGACATAATATTTACTTTAAATTGCATGGTAAATATCCGAACAAAAATGTTAGATTTCTTAATGTAATTTTGTTAAAAGTATACATATATTTCTGACAAGTCTCAAATATAATAATTAGCAATATATTACATACAAAAACCAGCGACATGTAAAAGTTAAATAAATAATAAAATAAATCTACTCTAGTCGGTTAGTGATTCGTGATTCTAACTATCTCAGTTCGAATCCAAACATCTTCAGGTATTTCTACTTATCTAGTAAGGCAAGGGTAAGGTCTAAAATTGTTTCTTCCCCTACTTAAAATAAGAAAATTGAACTAAATATTTATGATTAAAATCATTACAAAAAGTACTTGTATACTTCTTAGAGTTTTTCTTAAGTTATTTGCAAAATATTATATCTGGCGAATGACGATTCCTTATGTTTTTCTTTGGGAATATTTGAAGGAAAAAATTAAGTGAATAAGCTCTGATGTTTGGAACAAGTAAGGAAAAATATCCGATGGGGATACCTCAGGAAATATTAAATATTCATGGAAGACATATTAAACAGAGCACTTATTTTTGCAAGAGGACGTTATTTGCCAAATTAGTTTCACAAGTATCTTCTTTGTATTTAACATTGATTCATCTTAAGGTGCCTTCACAAATGAAAATTAGGTTTATGGTTTTTGTTTAGGTTTAAGTAAAGGTGCATTCACAAATGAAAATTAGGTTTAGATTTATGGTTTATACTTTAGATTTAAAGACTTATATGACATATTATGTAATGACTCCATTCACACTTCAGAATTTAGGATCTGTAAATCCAAATCATAAAGCTAAACATTGCAAGATCCAAACTTTAGGTTTATGATTTAGTTTGACGTCACAAACTTCACCAATAAGAACGAGTCTGAAATGATATAAATATATACACCCATCTTTATTTAGTATCGACTTGGTTGATTCGGCGTTTTTAAACAAATGCGAGAAGAACATGGAGACTGTCATAACTTAATTGCTGAAATATAACCAATAATGCCAAGCGAATGACAGTTTCACGGCGTACAGATGACTTGTTGCGTACTGCTCTACCGATATTTTAATCTTGTTTTTGAAGCATTTACACAGATGTGTGTACATGTCAAAACTAATTTCCATGTAATTTAAACTTACATTTATAAATGACTTACTTAAACCTAAACAAAAACCATAAACCTAATTTTCATTTGTGAATGCACCTGTACACATACAGATTCGTGTTTTTCATATTTCACCAGTAAAAATTTAACTTTTGTTATCTATCTGTCTAAAATAAGTATACATTTACATTTATACTTCGCTTTTCAACAAGATAAAGAAATGTTTACAACGTACAAGACACGAGCAAAATATTTAAACAAATTTAAGATTCCTCAACAAAGAGAACCTCTACTACTACTACCCGCTCACCACAAAAAAAAAAAAACATTGTTAGTTTCTTTAGGGTTTTTGCAACGTAAAGTATCAGTTTTAATTGATATGTGATTTATATCATTCGGCAGTTCAAATTGGAGTACAATAGGGAATTAACAAATCCACTTGTCTTCAATGATACATGTCGTCACTTTTACAAAAGAGCATCATATACTTTCCCTTGTTACATTTTTTACCTTCCGTTACCTTAAGGTAAGGAAGGTATTGTCTTTGGGCAAAAAAATCGATGATGAGTTTTTAATGAATAATCACGTTTTAGGGTCCCTAGAATTTTACTATTTTTACGATGATGTCTGTATGTATGGATGTAAGTATGTATGTAAGTGTGTGTGTGACGATTTTTTCGGATCGCATAACCCCAATTCCAAAAATTATTTCTCTTCTTTACATCCAAATGAAGAGCTGATTAGATTTTGGTTATAATTGGTCGTTCGGAAGTACCCTAATTTGAATATTTTGACAGTTAAATATCATTTTTTCATATTTAATGTTATTATAAATATTCAAGAATATTTTATTCACTATACGATTTGATTACATTTTATACTTTATATTCAATAGATATAGAGTTAAAAAATTATAAAAAAAAAAATTTCATAAAACAGGCAGCTTTGCTATAAACATGGAAACATATACTATATTAATAAAATTCTGATTGATAGATGTCAGTGTCAAGTACAATTGACATGTTTGTGTTATAATTTTACTGGAAATATAGAAACTTTCTGTATGGAATTTGTACAAAATACGTAGAACTGACTTAAGGTAATATACTGAATCTTTTGCAAGAAACTTTCTGTGTGGAATTTGTACAAAGTACATAGAACTGACGGAAGGTAATGTGCTGGCCACATCAGATTTTTTTGTAATTATATTAAATATCCTTCGTAAGACAAAGATAGTAAACACCTGAAACATTAAAAAAAATCTGATGTGGCCAGCACATTACCTTCCGTCAGTTCTATGTATTTTATGCAAATTTCATACAGAAAATTATTATTTTGTGACGTTTTCTATATACAGTGTAATGTATCTGCAGAAATAAAAGATTTATTGTTATTATTTCTTGTACATTACCTTAAAGCAGTTGTATGTATTTTATACCAATTCCATACAGAAAGCAAAAGATCCTATATTTACAGTAAAATTATAAGACAAACATACTATGTCAATTTTACTTGACACTGACATCTTTCAATCAGAATTTTCTTAATATAGTAGCTGTTTCTATAGCTATGGCTACTTTATGAAATTTAATTTCTTTATAATTTTTTAACTCTATATCCATTTAATATTAATTATAAAATGCAGTCAAATCGTATAGAGAATAAAATATTCTTTAATATTTATAATAACATCAAATGTGAAAAAATTATATTTAACATTTTTTTTCAAGAAAAAATGTTAAAATCTTCAAATGATGGTACTTCCGGTTGACCAATTGTAACCAAAATCTAATCAGCTCTTCATATGAATGTAACGAAGAAGTATACGAAAAAAAAAGGTTAAAAACTCATCATCGAATTTTTTGACCAAAGACAATACCTTCCTTACCTAAAGGTGACGGAAGGTAACAAAGGTGATTTTTATTTTGGCCGACCCAGGTGGAGTAGCGGTGGTTGTTGTATCTGCCTTTCATGGTTTCATCTTCATCAGCTATTAATATAACATGTAAAAGTTATAATGGATCAACGAAATATCTCATTCTCATCACCGCTTATATGCAAGTACAATGTATTTCAAAGCGAATAAATAATAAATAAATAATTATTTTGGAAGACTAATGCAACCGTTGTTACTCGTACTAAGAAGTACTAAACTCTTGAAAATACTGGGTAAAATTACATTTATGTTCGTATTATAAAATAGATTTAATTAATTTCATTGTAACATTTTTCTTTAATAGAAAAAAGAAATATATCACATATTTGATTCTCGAAGGTATCACGATTATTTATGTACCTAATAACCTCGTAACCTACATCCAATAAAAGGTTTGCAATTCATCAATCAATATGAAATTTAATTTCGGTTCGATTATGAAAAAAAACTGTCGTAGGTTGTCATGTAGGACAATAGAGTAACAACAACAAAACAAATGCACATTGTATCCAATCACTCGGTACAAAGATCCGGCAGGTACCAGGCAACAGCTTCGTGGTAATCAATACTCCTTCCCTTACATAGCCTGGGGTTTAATGCCGGCTAAATATCCACACCACATTCATCAAACATTCATCATCAGAATTACCCTCATTTCATTCCAATATGGGGCAGAGGAAAGCTCACTTCCTTCATAACTATTCACTTTTCATTAGAGTTCCGCCAAAAGTTTGGAAGAAAAATTGTAGGTAATATATTCAGCAATTTACAATAGGAATGAGGGTGGAAATGTAAACCAGAAGCGAAAAAACTATAGCAAATATGATAGTAGTAGTAGTAGTAGCAGCAGTACTAGTAGTAATAGTAGCAGTATTATTGTAGTGGAGTCAAAACCGTAACTAAATACTATATAGGTTTTCTTATTATAGTCTTATTTCACTTATTACGTTTACATGCAGTTTTGAAAATGGTTTCAGTTTTCAGTCAAAATTATGCAAAACTGTTTACATGCAGTTTCCAAAACAAGTTTAAAAATTGATTTGAAATCAGTTTCGGCGTATGCGCATTTAGCTGATGTAAGTGACAGATCCTCTTCACTCCAAATACTTCATTTTGCTATTATTCCAATTATTTTTTATACTTCGTACTACTACGCACTAAAACTACGCAACTGTCAGTATATTTGAAGGTTAGTAACACAAAGCGACAGAGACGTGATACTCTGTACGCATGCGCAGTATCGAAACTGAATTGTGTTTACATGAGTAGTTTTGAAACTAGTTTTCAAGTCCATCCTATGAATTTTAAAATACGTTTTAAAAACGGTTTCACAACTGCATGTAAACTTAGTAACTGAACCACTAGTAGTAAATTTAATTTAATTTTTGACGTATGAACTCAGAGGTGGGCAGTAATGCATTACATGTAATGACATATAATTTGATTACGTTTTATTCTAATAAGTAATTTTATAATACTATTTTCATTGCATTCATATCCTAGTAATTTGTATTGCATTACTTTTTCACAGTAATTTGTAATTTTACATTATATTTACTAAAAATGCGCATGCCCATATCCTCGATAAGAAATAATATGTTCGACTTTTACGATCGTAAACGATTTTGTACGAACAAGAACTCAGTAGAAGTACAAGATTTTCTAGGTGCTATGCATTAAAGTCACCGTCATCCCTCCATGTTTTTGTTTTGTTTTCCTACTGTTGTGTTGTGTTTACCATTCATATCTAGTTAAATGTTAAACAGCTTTTAAGGCCGTTGCGCGTTAGCGACGCGAAGAGCGACGAAGCGAAACGCGGTTTAGAGAGGTTTTTTCATTCAATACATTATAATGTGTGTAGTCACCTCGTTGCTCTGCTCTTCGCTGCTCCAAACTGCGCGTATACACATAATAATTATATTGAATTCTTCTAACTTCTAGCATAATATTGAGTTTACCAAGTTAAAATTATATCGGGTACTAGATGAGAATCACAACTTTTACAACTCATTTAAAGGTAATAGTTTATTTGTTTTTCTTATGACAAATAGCATCGGCACCATTGTATTTTAAATTCATAGACATACACATTACTATTATCATAATGACACAGAAGTAACTAACTGTTAGTTTTTAAAACAATGGTATTTTTTTTTGTTTTATAACTTTAATTACACACAAATATAAAAGTCGTAGTAAACAGTAAAATCAAATTCCATTCATATGTAATGTGTAATGGCATTACAAATAAATTGTAAAGGTAATTACATTACTTTTTCCACAATTAAAAAAAGTAATATGTAATGTGTAATTCTGAGCCTTTTTCTTAAAAATAATGTAATGGTAACTTGATTACAATTTGCAAGTAATGTGCCCAGCTCTGTATGGACTAGTACTATTAAAAACTGTTGAAAATAGTAGCGAGATAACCGTGATTATTATCACTGCAAAAATCAACTACTTCCATCTTTCAATTGCATAATTTTCAATTATTCACAGTAACTGACTTTTATTATTATTTATCAAAATAACCGGTTGCTCCAAACTGACTTAATCGATTGACCGTTCAATCGCTTTTCTATTTATTGTAAATCGTAGTAAATAACCGGTTAATTGGTCAATAGGATTACTATTTAACTGAGTATTTTTGATGGTGAGCGATTTATTAACTTTATTAGATTATATATCTTTTCTGTTTTCGAAGTAAACTAATAGTTATTTATGATAGTCTTAAAAGTGACATTTTATTTTGTGAGAAAGAAGCGGAGTGATCCAAACCTTAGAACAAAATAAAATCACTTTTAACACGTATATCATACACAATTTTTTCTACAACACTATTTTCTAATTTAAATTTGTATTTCTAATAATTTTTTGACATTCATTTATAACACTAGTCTCAAAAGTAACAATGATCTATCACTTTTAACACTGGTGTCATAAAATGACATTTTTAACGCTAAAAACAAACATTAAAAAGCCCACTTTTAATAGATTTGTAGAAAATATATATTTTTGTACCATAAGTATCAATTGCACAGTTAACACACGTTCAAAATAAGAGTTGCAGAATTGAAATTTGTTATGGATTTTTATTTTATAATTAGAGATTTTTCTAATATTTTGGAATGGCTTGGATGTAAACCTTACATATCAAATCACTGTATAACTATAATAAAATAGAGACTAATTCGATTATTAAATTACAATTACAGTCTGTGAACTTCATTAGTTATGTATGTTCTATTATACTCTGTATTGAAAAAAAGCAATAATATTTTGAAAAAATGCAAAACTGTCAAAGATTTGATTACCGCCAAGTGCTGCAACATAGTTGACCAAATATTCGCTTTACTCTTTCGTTTACTCTCAAAAACCTAATGGTAATTACGGTTGTTGTATTGGTATTGGTTAAATTAACAGTTATGAACCGATATTTAAAAACTAAAATCTGTTTTAATGAGTCGGGATCGAACCCGGTTCCCCAGATTCGTGAGCTGACACTCAGGCACCCGGTTACGAGAAATGTTTCCAATTTCAAATGGCACAAAATTTACCCCTGTGGTGCACTCTCCACGCCAGCAATGAGTGCTCGTGAGGTGACGCCTGGTAAGCGCCCGCACGGTGCAAATATATCATCTTTACCGATATCTGTGTACAAAGCAGATTGGCACACCCAGCAATGGGTAATAAGCCGTGATGATATATTTATATTTATTTGTTTTAATGAGTTCAAAAAAAAATAATCTTAAAATATATCCTGTGTATCAATTTTATTGTGATTATTCTTAAAAATATTATAACACGCTTTATTAGTAAAACAAAAGCAGTACATATTTCCCGATCTTCATCTCCTTTACCATCAATTTTTGTTCATCATCAACTTTTATTTCCCTCTTTCTCCCTCTCCTGTGTTCTGTGAGGTCAGGTATTGAGGGCACGGCTAGGCGAGGCATTGCACTTGCGGGCGAAAGCTCAAGCTCAACTTTTCCACGGAATTTCTCTTTTACCCTCGGCTGCAAACTGGAGCAGGTGGTCGCTGTTCGCTTGTTCGCGCATCGCGCATCTATTTCACAGCCAACTCACACCGGGAAAATATAACCAGAACAGAAAGAGTTCAGCTGAGTTGAATTCATTTCTTCCACAATCAATATTTGATTTGAAGTGTAACTTAATTATGAATAGATCCAGGGAATACAAATTGGATTTGTAGAAGTTGTTTATTTGAATACACATGCAACGATCAAAAGAAATATAAAACTGATTTGATGCCATATACGAATGAACGTACATTATGTTCACAAGAAATATTATCAAGCATAAGAAATATTGAGTGATACAAATAATATTCAAGAGACTATTCAGTGAACCAAATCTATATTTTATATCTATACTTCTAGCAAAAATAATTTTATATTCTCAAGTCATCACGGATTATTTATTATAGCTACGTGAAGTGTGTAGCAATCTGGTAATAATGTTTTAGACAAATTTTGAGTATAAATATTTCTACCTTCCGTCACCTTTAGGTAAGGAAGGTATTGTCTTTGGTCAAAAAAATCGGTGGTGAGTTTTTAATGAATAAGCACGTTTTAAGGACCCTAGAATAATATTTTACTATTTTTACGATGATGTCTGTATATATATATATATATATATATATATATATATATATATATATATATATATATATATATATATATATGTGTGGGTGTGTGTGTGTGTGTGTGTGTGTGTGCACGTGTGTGTGTGTGTGTGTGTCAGTGTGTATGTCAGTGTGTGTGTAACAAAATTTTCGTCTACGATAACTCTGATACTACAATTCCAAAAATTATAATTCTTTCTTATTCATCTTCGTTGTATCCATATGAAGAGCTGATTGGATTTTGGTTATAATTGGTCAACCGAAAATATCCTCATTTGAAGATTTTAACAGTTTTTCTTGAAAAAACGATGTTAAATATAATTTTTTCACATTTAATGTTATTATAAATATTAATGAACATTGTATTCTCTATCTATACGATTTGACTGCATTTTATACTTCATATTAAATGGATAGAGAGTTATAAAATTATAAAGAAATTAAATATCATATATTAGCCAGCGATGGCAGAAACATCTACTATATTAAGAAAATTCTGATTGAAAGATGTCAATGTCAAGTACAATTGACATATTCGTAGTATATTTGTATTATAATTTTACTCGAAATATAGGATCTTTTTGCTCGAAACTTTCTGTATGGAATTTGTATAAAAAGCATACGACTGTAGAAATGTACATACAAGAAATTTATAATCTTTTGCAAGGAACTTTCTGTATGGATTTTATAGAAAATACATACGCATTTACGAAAATTCTACCGGTAGATACCGCATCTACCGACTGTGTTCGAAAACACGAGTGGTAAAAAGTTACCGTGTTCGTAAATTGTTCAATATCTACCAGATCCAACTACCGGAATCATGAAGAATCTAATCTCAAAAAAAGGTAGTGATGCAAAGCGAAGCGCACGTGTTAAAAGTGGAAATGTGTTCAAAGTAGGACTCTGCTCAGTTTGTTAACTACGTCAAATTTCTAACCTGTTTCAAATTTTTCATAGGTTATGGATCTACCCTGTTTACCACTTGCGTTCTTAAAATATCGATTCTGGTAGCTATAACTTGATAAAAAGCTGTTTACCGGTAACAGTTCACCGGTAGATGTTTCCTAAATACCTCATAACTGACGGAAGGTAATGTGCTAGACACATCAGATTTTTTAAAATTTAAAATAGACACGTTCCTATAAATACTAACCAGTTTCATAACCAAATAAGAATGTGATATGTTGACAAAGCCATTATCGTTGTCGTTCTTATGCAATTGTTCAACCACCTCAATCGTTAAAACAATAACACCAAATCCACACTAACAGTCGAATAATTTATCTCTAATTATCTTTGCATTATAAATAAACAATACAGAATTTGTGCCAAAAATATTATAACATAAATTATAATCAACACCGGCACCGGCACTTAACTTTATATGTATGTCTAATACTTAATATAGAGTTAGAGCTAAGTGAAGATAAATTTAATAAATAATACAGTATTCTTTTCTTCACAAATAGATGTTTATTGAAACACTAAATGTACATTTCGACTGCCGAGCAAAACTCGGGCACGTATTTATATGCATCAGTATAAATACGTGCACGAGTTTTTAATTTGTTAGTGTACTACTGATGATGACTGCTTGACAGTCGAAATGTATATACATTTAGTGTTTCAATAAACATTTATTTGTGAAGAAAAGAATACTGTATTATTTATGTTTGTTACTATTATATTAGAATAAATCAAAAATAAATAAATAAATATATCGTTACGGCATATTACCCATTGCTAGGTGTGCCAATCTGCTTTGTACAGAGTTCGGTAATGATGAAGCCATATTTGTACCGTGCGGGCGTTTACCAAGCGTCAACTCACGGGCACTCATTGTTGGCGTAGAGAGTGCACAACAGGGGTCATTTTTGTGCCATTTAAAATTCAAAATTTGGCGTCAGTCGGGATCGAACCCAGTTCCCCAGATATGCGACCAGACACTCAGGCACGCGGCAACGAGACCCCAAATATAAAATACCTACTGTAATATAATAATATCTTTAAATCGTAATATTTCTGCTAGTACCTAATAAAATATTGTTAAATTATAAATTCTCAGTGTTGTCATTCGAAATATCGCTGATACTTATATGTACAGAAATTATAAGCAGGTACATGAATAAATTTTAAAAATGAGGAATTATTAAATTTAGGAGTGAATATTATTCAGGAGATAATACGGAATATTGATATCTACATTTGCGGAACTGGTTCATCTAAACTAGGTCAAAGACTTCACGAAATATATTTTATTTATTAACAAATAATGTAAATGAATTCAATTCAAAATAGATAATCTACATTAACATCTGTTCATAAAATATAAATTTGCATAAATATTTGATTACAGTACTCTCAATTTAACATAAATTAGTCAATATAGACATTGTCGATTCATTGTTTAAAGGCTCATTCACAGCACTGAAATTACACTTAGAAATAATATTATATTTAGATAATATAGATAATTATAAATTCTATTTAATACTGACTATCACCACATATTGAATGAGAAATTGGGGTTCGCTTTACACGAATATTGTGAGGCATTTATTTTCTTGGTGCTATTTTTCTTGTAATTTTGAATATATTCGCTACTTTAAATAATATACGTCAACGATACGAGGCATTTACAATAAACGATATGTTACCCATTTTTGTATGTACTTACACTTTACAGTGATGGTGTCTGCAGCAGAGCTGCGAAAAAACATCGATGTGATCGATGTGATCAGAAGATCGATTGATCGATCATAGACATTTAATTTATCGATCGCTGGAACGTTGTCTGTAGTCTTGAGGGGGTGGTTAAGAAAGCAGGATTGCGAAAAAAGATCGCTGTGCTCCGATAAGAAGATTATTTGATCGATCAAAATGATCACAGACTACATTTAATCGATATATAGATTTGATCGTTATGGATCACAGATGATCGATAAGATCGATCAAAATTGAAGTTCGAAAAACGATTATAAATTTTGAAGATCGAACAGCCTTATAGTCTGTAATGCTTTTCGTTATTTCGTCCAGTAATGTTGAATTATTTTTCAATCTTAGCTCATATGATTGCTTCTTTTAGTGACATTTTAAAATGAAAACTGAAATTTTAAACGCAACATGAATGCAAATGCTATCGAATTCTACGCTGTCAATATGATACACAAGTTTTTCTATAGAAACAAAGTGATTCGTGATACAAGCCGTGTTGTTTCGACTTGTGATTATGATTTTCTAAATCATGGTATGTATAATCGTAATTCTTTTCAATCGTGATGAAGGAAACAACAAACTAGAATATGGAATAATATAAACACCATCTAATGTCAAAAGTAAAGTATGCAAACTAATTTAAGTCGTCTTTTATTCAGAACGGTTACCTCCGGTTACATGGTAACCGCATTTTATTCAGCATATCAGTTACTTGCGGTTACGTCAAACATGTAACCGCGGTATGCTGGGCGGTTACAAGTCAGGTTACTATTGCTATCATTTTCTAGCTGTCAAAACGCTGACAGGCAACTTTCAGTAAAAATGGAATATGTGACATTTTCTGTCAACTTATTTTGTATTAGATAAATAAATAGATCAATACACTTTAAAATAAATGTATCAACTATGAAAAGATAAAATTCGACAAATGTCAAATAATTAATTTGACAGAAATGTCTGTAGTAACCCGGCATTTTTTATTCACACCGGTTACGTGCTGTTAACCACATGTAACCCGGTTATATGAATATAAAACGCCTTTATTTTATTTAATAATAATCTACTCTCACGATTATATCAAAACAATGAGTTGCATAGAAAACAAGAAAACATGATTCTTCTTAATCATGTTCACTTTGATCAATGATCATCGTTGTATCGACTCCGTATTGTTATCGAATTGGGCTTTTAGAAATCATTGAAGCAAGAAGTATCGTATCGAAATCGAATCGTTATTATATTGTGATTGTTTCGCTAGTGTAAATCAAGTCTTAATGTCTCGTATCGTATCGTTATCATATCATCATCGTATCGTTATTGTATCGTCATCGTATAGTTATTGTGTTTTGTAACTTTCATTAAGAAATTATTTGAGGGAAACACTGAGTACATAGATTTTACAAATCAGTACAGAAGTGACGGTACTGTTTATTTACTATAATTAGTTTGGAAAAAACCCTACATTAAAAATGGAATAAATAATTAAAATAATTATATCATCACGGCTTAACCCATTGCTGGGTGTGCCAATCTGCTTGTACACAGATATCGGTAATGACATATTTGCTCCGTGAGGGAGCTTACCAGGCGTCACCTCACGGGCACTCATTGCTGGCGTGGAGAGTGCACCACAGTGCAAAGTAAAAATGGAATCTGTGACATTTTCTGTCAACTTATTTTGTATTAGATCAATACATAGATCAATACACTTTAAAATAAATGTATCAACTATGAAAAGATAAAATTCGACAAATGTCAATAACTCATTGCTGGCGTGGAGAGTGCACCACAGGAGTCAATTTTGTGCCATTTAAAATTGGAAATATTAGGCGTCGGTCGGGATCGAACCCGGTTTCCCAGATTCGCGACCTGACACTCAGGTACACGGCCACGAGACCCCATACATTAAAAATGGTATCGTCATTATTAATATGCAACATAAGCAGCTCTTTAAAAATTGTCAGAGAGAACAGAATCTACCTATGCAATTAATAATTGAACATTATAGTACCTTTCAGTTGTTACTTTACAAAAATTTATACAAATATGAACCAAAATAATCGAATTTCTTGGTTTCCACGCTGTGTTCCACTCGTACAAATCTCCCAGTTTTCCCTTTGTGACGCAGTCTCGTGTCTCCAGGCCGTGCAGGGAGGTGTGTACTTTCTCTGTAGTACTCTGACCTACGTTGGGCGAGTGCGCAGGCGCCATGACCGGGTCGCGGCTACTGACCTGGATACTACGCTACGGCTACGCACACACCCCCGCACTCGCAGGTGCATTGATTTATCGCACAAATGCAAGACTCGCGTGTTACAAGGCTAGTAAAGTAAAGCAGTGGCAAGCAGGAAACGAAAAATAGGAAAATAGTTAATGCAGAATAGATTAGTAGATGGAGGAGGGAAGTTGGGGTAGTGATTTGGATTGTGGAATAAGAAGTAAGCCTAGAAATAGTCATTTATTGTAGTACAGCATTTTAGAACGAAAAGTGGTAAAAAATAAATTAAGTATATATTTAGATGTTTAATTAGAGAAACATCTCTCCAGATCAAGAAGGGAGAAAGGAAATACTTAAGAGGCATATTTACCCCTGTGCTGAAATATGAAGCGAAAATTCAAATAAATTGTTCCTGTACTAGAACTATCAACATTTTAAAAAATTCAACACAACCCAAACCTGCTTGCGATATTAACCTACATTTAAAAAAAATAATTATTGAAATCTATTAATATTTGACTTTGATTTTATAGGCAAAACAGCATTTTTCGAATTTCCCATAAAATCAAAGTCAGATACTAATAAATTTCAATAAATATTTTTTTAAAATACAGGTTAATATTGCAAGTAAGTTTGTGTTGTGTTGAATTTTTTAAAATGTTAATAGTTCTCGTAGAGGAACAATTTATTTGAGTTTTCGCTTCATATTTCAGCACAGGGGTAAATATGCCTCTTAAGCAATATTAGGAACCCAATAACTATTGAATTCGTACGTCTCAGCTATTAAATCTGTGGATCTATGTAAAAAAAACGCCGGCTTATAGAAAATCAATATCTAAAATTTTCTAAATCAAATTTTGAAAGTTGGTGAAAGAAATAATTGATAAATTGATTAAAAGTGATAAATCTGTATTGTTCGACATATCTGTTTTTGTTATAGAACCCTAGGAATGCAGTATGATTATAAATATGTAACCGATTACAAAAATAAATTAGTCAGTAGGTACCTATTCATTGTTTGCAATGGAACAATAAATATTAAAAGTATATCAAACTATTTATCTTGTTCTAAATAATTCTTAATTCTTATGACAGTTTTTGTTTATTATCATTGCCAATTTCTAAAAATGAATGTAGTATGCATGTATTGATTTATCTAGATGTACATTTGGAATAAAAGTATACGGGGTGTAAACGAAACTAGGAAACGCGATTTTTCTCAGAAGTTATTAGAGATACAAAAAAATATTATAAAATAAAGTTGTAGGAGACTAAGGGGGGTATCCCATTACAGAATAAAATATTTTTTTAAACCAGTGGTTCTCAAGTTACAACACAAAGTTATATTTGCTTAAATAGGATGGCATATATTTTTTAGGCCCATTCGATACAGTATTTTTTTCTGAATTCAACCATGTAATTATTTTATATCCTTACATAACAAAAATATTGAGAAAAATTCAATTAAAATTGAAATAAATTTTATTTTTATAGTTATTTTACAATAAGCTATGTATGAAAAACAATTGAGCTTAAATGAAAGTAAAACAAATAGTAGTTAATTACCTTATTAATAGTGTTCTATCCGCTACAACAAGAGTTGTTAAACACTAAATAATTCAAATTGACAAATATCAGGTTTTGTTTTTCATACATGGCCTACTGTAAAATAACTACAAAAATAACATTTATTTAAATTTTAATTGAATTTTTCTCAACATTTTTATTATGTAAGGATATAAAATGTTTACATGGATGAATTCAGAAAAAAATACTGTATCGAATGGGCCTAAAAATATATGCCATCCCATTAAAGCAAATATAACTTTTTGTTGTAACTTGAGAACCACTGGTTTAAAAAAAATATTTTATTCTGTAATCGGATGCCCCCCTTGGTCTCCTACAACTTTATTTTATAGTATTTTTTTGTATCTCTAGTAACTTCCGAGAAAAATTTCGTTTCCTAGTTTTGTTTACACCCTGTATATTAAAACATAAGTTATAGAAGGCAAGTTCTTCCAGCACGAGTTTGAAATTCGAATAAGATTGGGCGAACGAAACCTTCTAGAATGATTGCTTTATACTACTTTCTGTTTCGGTTTTCATTTACATTATTTGTTTATAAAAATAGTTGACAATTTTTTATTATATTAGTTACATAGTTCTTTTTAACATCAATAAGTGTGCTATAATATTATAACATTCTAATTTCGAAACAGCGAAAAATTAAATAAGATTTAATTTTTTTGAGCACCATATCTTTCACAAACTGTAGGCTCTTTGGAACTATAATCTGATAATCTACAAATGCCACCAAAATCATTGTTGCTGAAACAGCGAAAATGCGTACACTGTACTCTACGAAAAGAAAGATTTATTGAACTCGAATTAATATCCTTTAACATCAATTCCAATTTCCAATACAAAATGTTATTCCGAAAGCGTCTTCTCTATCTCCCCAAGCAGTCTCCAGATACAATTCACTCCTTATCCAGTCCACAGGTAGGTGATATCGATTTGGAATGG
Organism: Harpalus rubripes; assembly: GCA_963082715.1. Classification (NCBI taxonomy): domain Eukaryota; kingdom Metazoa; phylum Arthropoda; class Insecta; order Coleoptera; family Carabidae; genus Harpalus; species Harpalus rubripes. The sequence continues at coordinate 22,809,220 of OY720449.1, forward strand.
AGGTAGTGGCACTCTCACTATACTCGCAGTAGATCCTGCGCTGGGAAAGGTCAGAAAGCTCGAGTGTTCCGGTAGCCCACATACCGGGCACGTGAGGCGGGCATTAGGGCTAACTGCTCCAGATTGTCAGAGTCAGACAATTATAGGCGCATCACGCAACCCGTGCATTTGCGGCAAATCAATGCGAGAAAGTGGACAATCACCCAAGACAATAGGATTTACCCTAGATTAGGATCAAGTCGTTTGTTACTACTTGGATGGCTACTAATGTTAACATCACCGATATTATGTAATACGAAAATACTATGACACAAGAAATTGTGAAAACAATTACACATACAATCTGTTTTTTACCTTCCGTCACCTTTAGGTAAGAAAGGTATTGTCTTTGGTCAAAAAAATCGGTGGTGAGTTTTTGATGAATAAGCACGTTTTAGGGTCCCTAGAATACGATTTTATTATGTTTACGATGATGTCTTTATGTGTCTGTGCGTGCGTGCGCGCGCGTTTGTGTGTGTGTGTGTGACAAAATTTTCTAATGCTATAACTCTAATACTACAATTCCAAAAATTATAATTTTTTCGTATTCCTCTTCGTTACATCCATGTGAAGAGCCGATTAGATTTTGGTTATAATTGGTCAACCGGAAGTATCCTCATTTGAAGATTTTAACAGTTTTTCTTGAAAAAACGATGTTAAATATCATTTTTTAACATTTAATGTTATTATAAATATTAAAGAATATTTTATTCTCTATGCAATTTGAATGCATTTTATACTTCATATTAAATGGATATAAAGTTAAAAAATTATAAGACAATTAAATATAATATATTAGCCAGCTATGCTATAACTCTGGAAACAGCTGCTATATTAAGAAAATTTTGATTGAGAGGTGTCAGTGTCAAGTGCAGTTCACAGTATGTTTGTGTTATAATTTTAGTGGAAATATAGGATTTTCTGCTAAAAACTTTCTGTATGCAATTTGTATAAAATACATACAACTGCCTTAAGGTAGTGCACAAGAAATAGAATCTTTTGCAAGGAAATTTCTGTGTGACATTTGTACAAAATGCATAGAACTGACGGAAGGTAATGTGCTGGCCACATCAGATTTTTATATAAGGACATCATTTTGTTTTGTCTATAGCGTTCTGATTTGATTGTTGTGTATTTGAAAGGCTGAGTAAATATGGCAGGTATGACCCTTGAACAATATATTTTCGTGATTAAAACATTTTATGATAAAAAATCGTTAATGGTGATTGGAATAGATACTCAAAGAAAATTACTAATTTTTTTGGTTCAGTGAACCTTGTATATAATGCAAGATGTGCCGAAGCTAGGAACATACAGTTTTTCAAAAAATTTCTGTACCGCTCTTGAATGAAATCATCTATCAGATATTATCAATTGTTTAATTGAAAGTATATTTTCTCCATAGTTCATATCTCGTTTGTTTATAAAGAATTAAGATGTCCTGCTTTCGTCTAAGATCTATATTAACCGAGTTAGTATCTCTTAAGGGCTTATAACACTACAATCATATCTGACTCTTTTTCGTTGACTTATTTTGTATGTATCTAGCACTGCAAATTCGAACAACCATCAGAGGTACTACTTCTAGTGTGATAAGGCCTTTATAGTTCTCGGGATCCCCATTTCATATAAAACGCGTTTGTTGAGCCTTTACCAACATATGCATTTTATCAAAATTTTAATAAAGGCACATTTAGTTATTCATTTATATGCTTATTATCTAATATTGCCTTATCTAAAATGATGAATTCATAATAAACTTTAATTTCATTTGCAGAGATTTTACAATCACGAACCACTTCATTGAAATATAAATAGAACAATTAATAAATTGTATTATTTCCTGTAATAAAATTTGTTTCATATTTTAAAAGACTTCTACAAAAATTAATTTTATTTCCAGCTATATCTAATATTCTATCTAAATCGCATTAAAAGAAATAAATGATCATTTCTGTGACATGTAATCAAAGAAAACAAACGTAATTTATTGTAAAGATTAAAACTTCTATACACCTGATATAATTCAGGGTTGGGTTGAATGATTGAAAGGAAGAAAATTGCTACCATAATTCCGTACCGGGGGCTTATCGATCGCGTACTGTCGGGTTATTATAAAACCGACTTTGGTGAATTCAATATACATCCGTTTTCAAGTATCCTAAACAAATTTAACTAACGTATAGGATGAGCATTGCATTTTCTTGTTTCTAATGATGTGCAAACTAAATATTTGAATAAACTTTCATGGTCATACTCATCAAACAGCGAGGCTGGTGGTTACAGTCGAACTTTTAGCCATTTCTGTTTGCATTGTTTAAAGAGATTTGTCCTAGTTTTTAACATACGTTCATTGTAGTACATTTCAAAGAGTTACTTTACATATTTTGTACACAGTATACATATTTTTCAATGTTAGTTTTTACCTCGAAAACTTTGTAAATTTTTATTTGTCACGTAACTACTTTTCTAAGTCACATAGTTAGAAAACTATTTCTTAACAACAGATAATTTTATATTAGTGTAAAACGAGAGTGCAAATATCTGCAAGTGGATAAATGCCTTCTCAATTGGCATAAGCTACGTTTAGGGAGTTTTTGAATAAAATTAATAATATTTGACATTTATGTTACATGTTTGTACTCGTAGTTTTTAACGCAAATTTTCGATATCGTTTTCGGTTTTCACTATTTACGAGATCAC
>OY720449.1:22816961-22936046 GCA_963082715.1 Harpalus rubripes
CACACACACACACACACACACACACACACACACACACACACACACACACACACACACACACACACACACACACACACACACACACACACACACACACACACACACACACACACACACACACACACACACACACACACACACACACACACACACACACACACACACACACACACACACACACACACACACACACACACACACACACACACACACACACACACACACACACACACACACACACACACACACACACACACACACACACACACACACACACACACACACACACACACACACACACACACACACACACACACACACACACACACACACACACACACACACACACACACACACACACACACACACACACACACACACACACACACACACACACACACACAGACATCATCGTAAAATTAGTAAATTCGTATTCTAAGGACCCTAAAACGTGCTTATTGATTAAAAACTCATCATCGAATTTTTTTACCAAAGAAAATACCTTCCTTACCTAAAGGTGACGGAAGGTAAAAATCGTCTTTCTACGGTAAGACAATTATAAAATAGACAAGAAACAAAAATTTTGTGTTCTATATTGTTATTTTGGGTTACTTATACAGTAATGTCGATTAAATTCAGCTTGACATATTCATTATTTGACTTATTGAGAGTTTAGTTTTAACATTGTAGTTAAAGAGTACGCAGAAGCGATTGCAGAGGTATCTAACGTGTTATAGTAAAATTAATATTTAATAAAATATATGTAAAATCCAAGAGTACGCAGAAAATTAAAACTAAGAGTACGCATGCGTACTGTTATGCGTACCTCTAGTTTAAATAATATAATATTTTGTTATCCTGCATTTTGATTTTTTGCACTATAGATGGGCAATTATAAACGAAAAAGTAATCGACAATTAAAATTTACTCCTGAATTAATGCAGGAAAAAAAATCGAATTAGTAAAGGTGAATCTAAAAGACATATTGCAATATCACTAGATTTACATGAAGCTACTTTAAGAAAGCGCTTTAAAGGAGGCACAATTCCAGATTCTCTAGGCAGGTATAAGTCTGTTTTCAATCAAGATATGGAAAAGAAGCTTGCAGAACATGTTAAAATGCTTGACAATTTACAGTACTAGGATCCCCCAGAAATGGACTGGATACAGTGCAAATTATGCAAACTTTGGTGGCATGAAATTTGCACCACATATTCTGGCCAAAAAATATTTAAATGCGACAAATGTGTACCAGAATAATATGCGTACTCTTTGGCTTAATAGTTGCGTACTCTTAGATTCATATACGTCTAAGAGTACGCATTTCCCATTTTGTTTATTTCCATTAATATTAAAAATATGAATAAATGAATCCACTTAGAATAATTTTAATTTTGTTGCCAAATGTACAAACTTTCATAAATGATAAGTATTTTTTTCAAAATAAATTTTTTACAGGCCAAAAAAGAAAATGTGCGTACTCTTACCCGCCTTTACCCTATGAGAACAACGGATATTTTTTAAACAAATAAAATTTTGATTATATCAGTACAATAATGAAATCACAATTTTATCTATTTAATATTTAAAATGACTCAAAATACATGTGTAACATGAAGATCTCGAGAAATATAAAAGATACAAAATTGGTTAACTTCCACTTCAACAATAGTTCCTAATGAGTTAGGAGGTCATTTGACTTGTGCATTTGTTTTTCAGAAGAATGTCGATATGGATCACTAGGATCTAGCAAAAAAGTGAATTTTGCGGAATTTTGTTTTTTGCAAATAACTTTGAAGTAAATATGACATAATACTGACGTTTGGTATGCACTTCTTCAGGATACTTTTTATGCTCTCTCGAATGGCGAAGTCCAATTTATTTTTATTACTGTTGGATTTCAAGTTGTGATGTGAAAGTTTTAAGTTTTATATGGGCGTCATAATAGAAACTTACACCATTGGAAAGAAAATTTTATCAATATTTTGTGGATTCACCCTCTCCTTTTTAATGGCTGTAGCAAATCTTTTTCGCTTCCTCGCAATAATCTGATGCTGATACCAAAGTCAAATGTTTATGTAGTTTCTTTAGAATTTTTATCAAAGTAAGATTTTGTACGTAGGCTTAACTTTTTCTTTAAAATATTGTATAATACGAATTTAGATTGTTTGAATGAGTGAGTGACTTTGCGAAGCTAATTTCCAAAATAAACATATAAGGTAATACGAGCTTTTCAACAAATTAAACATTTGCTGTACTTATTAATATGTATTTTCATGCATTTTGTACGTCTACAAATGTTGAAGTACTTTAATAGTATATCCAGAAATATTTAAAGTTAATAAATACTACATTAGTATATGTTACAAAATTACGAATCTAAATTCGTAGGATTCTGTAAAGTATTATCAAACTTCACATATGATGGCATTTTGTCACATGTTATTTTATTGTTTATATGTTATTAGGACAGATATGTACGTCAAATCTAGGTCAGGCTTGTTGATAACTGGGGGTAGGTCGGCAGATATTTCAAAGCATACTTAATCGCAACGCCAAATGGAAACGCAAATGAAATGGTAAATGATACACAAGCTGCCGAATACTGTTATATGCTGAAGGCAACTCTGCTGTTAGATATCTGCATCATTGCAGGATTTGTTACAAAACAAAGAAAAAATTTTAATTGAAAATTAGCCTACCTAATTTATTTCAATTTATCACAAAATAGAAAACAGATAAAGTTAAGTGTAGAAATTTATAATTACTTTACATCAGTTTGGAAATAACACATATTTTTGCGAATTAAGTTTTGAAAGACAAATATGTACGTATAATTGAAATACTGTAAAAAAATATTTGCTAATACATATATACATGCACTTTCGATTTCAAATGACAAACATTCTTTCCAACCCCTATCTTTAAGGTTTTATGCATCACGTATTTTTCAAATATCATCTGTCCCGCAAGGCTATAGTGGGAGTTTTTGAAATGTTTAGAATGATTATTGAATTTGGAATCGAAGAGTATCTAAATACTCCTAATTTAATGGCTTATTATTGAAATATTTGCAAAAGTATAATGCAATTTGATAGTTATTACTTATAATTTACTAAAAACACTAATCATGGAAACGTATTCAGTAGCTGAATTGGTTAAATTGGGCACAAGTTCAAATCCTGCCTACCTTATATTTTTATTTTATTTTGTAAAATGTATAATTAAATAAGTTATAAAATTAAAATCTAAATTGTTTGGTAAATCAAGTATTTTATAGAATAAATCTACGAGAAATGAAATAAAAAAAGATTGTACCTAAAGTACTTTATAAAATTAAAATTAATAAAAAAAAAAGTGAATTCTATAAAATACTTGATTTACTAAACAATTTATGTTTTAATTTTGTAATTTTTTTAATAATACATTTTACAAAATAAATAATAAATAATAAAAATATGAGGCGGGCAGGATTTGAACTCGTGAATAATTATTACGATGCACCGATCTAACCAATTCAGCTACAGAATACGTTTCCATGATTACTGTTTTTAATAAATTATAAGTTATAACTGTCAAACTGCATTATACTTTCGTAAATATTTCAATAATAAGTCATTAAATTAGGAGTATTTAGATAGTCTTCGATGCCAAATTAAATATTCTATCCAACCATATCAAAAACTCCCACTATAGTCTTGCGGGATAGATGATATTTGTAAAAAAAACTGTTTTCCCATGTTAAACGCCCATGTCACGGTTTTCAGTGTTCACACTATAATATAATTTGGTATCTAGATTGTCTAGGCAATGTACGAGGTGTGTTCAAAAACTATCGCGAATTTTGAATTTTCGCGGGTTACGTATATTCGAATTTCGATCTTTTTGTGGCTTTATGTTGGTACTCATGTCTCTCACTTATGTCGACAAGCTCGGCCATTTTGAATGTTCACTTAATTGTTGACAGCTGCTTTGCTTGCACGTGTTTTGGATCGTCTTCGATTTTTACCTATTCAAAAAAATGGAACAAAGAACCTGTATCAAATTTTGTGTGAAAAACGAAATTAAGTGCGCGGATGCATTCCGAATGTTGACTGTGGCATACGGAGAAGCTACCTTGGACCAAAGCAACGTTTATCGGTGGTACAAAATGTTCTCAGAAGGCCGAGAAGATGTGAACGACGAAAAGCGTGCCGGACGCCCGAGCACTTCAACAACAGACGAAAAAATTAATGAAGTGGAGAAAATGATATTGGCCAATCGTCGAATCACCGTTAGAGAAGTTGCTGAGGACCTAAACATATCGATTGGCTCGTGCCATTCGATTTTTATCAATGATTTGGGCATGAGACGGGTCGCCGCGAAATTTGTACCAAAATTGCTCAATTGCGACCAAAAACAGCATCGCATGAACATTGCTAATGAGATGTTGGACTCTGTCCGCGACGACCCAAATTTGCTCCAGAGGGTCATAACTGGTGACGAATCGTGGGTTTATGGTTATGACGTGGAAACCAAAGTTCAATCATCTCAATGGAAGCTGCCGCACGAACCAAGACCGAAAAAAGCGCGCCAAGTATAGGTACTTCAGATTTTTGTTATTATTTGAACATTTTCTCGCTTGCAATTTTATTAAATTTAAAATCATGGAAAAAGTAATTAATTAATCCTCTAGCAATTGAGCAACTTTTGGCAAAAACAACCTAGTCCACTTTTTTGAATTTGAGAATCATAAAAACATAAAAATTGATGCGTAATTAAATAATAATTAGTAATTTTTATAGGACGTTTCGTAAAATTGCTCAAAGTTTACAATGTAATAACTTCCTAAACCGAGAAACTCGGAAATTGTAATTTGTTTTACTTTCTATAAGTACTAAAAATTATTTCAAATTGTTAAAATTAACATTTTTATAGGTTACAAAGATATTTGACTAAAGTCCATTTACGATAGACACAGAATTTTGAACTAAGTAACTCACGAACAGAGACAAGTCATTCTATTGGTCAGATTTGGATATTTTTCGAGCCGAACCAATAGAATGACGGCTCTGTACGCGAGTTAGTTCTTAATTCTCTCGCTATCGTTAATAGACTATAGTGACGACGTAGTTTTTAATTTTGAAAAATTATTGTCGTTACACTTTTTACTCTAAAAATAATAAGTGATACCGCTAATAAATAAAAAAATAATCACTCGGTATAGGAATTTACTTTATATCGACAGTGTAAGAATGTCACATATGTTAGTTGCAGTTAACTCAATTAAATAGATCAATGTTCCCGTAAATATTTAATGATTTATTTAATATTCCCCTGTTACTAAATTATTAATCAACAGCCTCTATCACGCCAGCTAGATATATCGATTTTCTATTCATTACTCATTATAATCACTAGAGAATAATTAAAACTTTTTCCATAAAACTTTACTTGGTCACTAATTAATCAATTAAATTCATTCTACGTAAACACGCATTGTAATAACATTATCAAAGTCGACCTTGTCCTTGACGGATCTGCCAATCTATCTGAGAAAAATTCCCTAAAAACCAGTAATGTATTCTTGACAGAGATATGATTGAGATTAATGTTGCCAGCATCGCCCGCCGCCATATTCCAAGATTAATGCTTAATGCTTTTAAGACGCCATTGTTATGGCCTCAACCACACAAAAATTCGTTCAATTAACGGAAACAAAACACGGATAATTGTACAGGGAAAGAAAAGAAAGATTCGGAATTGGAGGAAGTTCATTTAAACTCAATTCATAAAAAGAATAAACAATTTGCAGCTTAATTACCAAAGAAAAATGAATTATTGTTTGATTCGGACACACATTTTTTATTTTTACTGAAAGGCTCATTAAGAGTTTGACAAGGGTTATACCTATTAAATTTTATTAATGAATAGACGGAATGACTTTTCTAATAATAATAAATCGTTTCTTTCGGGTTTTATTTTGAAATATAAATTCTAAGCAAAAAATTTGATGTACCCAGTACATTGCCTACCATTACGTTTATACCTTGAGTTCAGCTAAAATGCAACATTATTATATTACTATGGTTACTAGTTACACATACTGCAGAAACAACTATCTAAGGAGAGATTGGAAACTCAATGCTTTTGTATCAACATAAAGTTCGCCATCTATCAACATATGCAACTAACTAAACCACGGTAACTGGATCTTTAAAATGTTATTTATGTATGTTTTTATAATTCTTATTTTTTTTATATTTGAAAGAAAAAGAAAAACTCATATACATATGCATTATGAATATTTATTTAAAATATATAGTGTACAAATTTTAGTTTGCAAAAGAATAATGAGTAGGTATATAAATAATAGTATTTAAATATGGACAATAATTCATACCTATACATTTTTTAATATTTGTATATACATATTTGTTAAATTGTACTTATTTAATAGTTGAGGAGAAAATTGTAAAATTGATGATATATTTCAGTTATAATAAAAATTACAAGGTGATGACTTTTCTAGATTATTTAAAATTATATATACTTGTGTATCCATCCTTGAATTTTAGTATGCAAAATTTAATATCAACATTCTTTTCATTTTCATTTTTATTGAATTCGTAATTATGCTTTTTAAAATTATTTTGAGAAATAGTGATAAATATAAATGTACCTATGTGTATATACAAGTTGGTATATTTTTTTGATTTTTACAAATAACTTCTAAATATGAAATAATATGGAATTTTAATTTGCACTTTTTAAATAAATAAATATAAATATATATCACGGTATATTACCTATTGTTGGGTGTGCCAATCTGCTTTATACACGGATTTTGGTAATGATGATGACGTATTTGTACCGTGTGGATGTTTACCAGGCGTCACCTCACGGGCACTCATTGCTGCATGGAGAGTGCAAGACAGGGGTCAATTTTGTGCTATTTAAAATTCGAAATATTTGGGGTCGGTCGGGATTGAACCCGGTTCCTCAGATTCGCGACCAGACACACAGGCGCCCCCCACTTCTTTAGGACATTTTTTTTATCTTCTTTCGAACGACGGTGAACAATTTTTTTATCACTTTTAGATTTTGAGTTATGAGGTAAAAATTATGATTTTTATATGGACACCATATTGGGAAGTTACGTCATTGAAAAGAGAATTTTTTTGGTTTCTAAGTATAAGTTATTGATGTAACCATAGAACTTATTTATGAAGTGGATACACAAGTAAATACTTTGTCAGTCAATGTACAAGTAACCACAGAACTTGTTTATGAAGTAGGTACACGAGTTAAACATTACTCTCCGTTATAAAATTTTATTGTATACAAAATTCTATTCTAATTTTATACAACTATTTAATTGTGTTAGATCTATTTCAAGATCATTAAAAATAAAAGTAATTCTAAGAAAAATTCAGACGCACTTACATTAACAAAACTGTAGTCTGTAGACAAAGTATTTTCTGGAGCAAAACATCTTAGTATCTAAGCAACAAATAGTGTTTATTGCAACATTATCCTCATTCGCGTCATTTGTTTTATTTCTTTGGTATGTAAAGGATCGCATACGTAATTTGTAAATATTTAAATGAAAGCCAGTAATGTTTATTTGTCTGTTGTATTAAACAGGTATACAGTTGGAGCATTATACTCGTAGAAATGCTCCGAAATTGCTGAATTTAATAGTGATGCCGCAAGGCACAATGTGCTCTTGAAATTCTTACTACTGACGTCATTATTTAGTGGTTTGCGTTTGTTTCCACTGTATATTATTTTAATTAAACTATAAACTATCCATACGCCAAGTATAAACTGTGCATTTACACAATTGCTTTACATACACTACATATCACAAGTAGCAGTCTTCGAAGAAAGGAGTAATACCTTACTTACGTAAAATATTCGTATTTGAGACTCAAATTTGTTATTTCATAAGCAATTTTGCGGATACTTAAGTAAACGTGTTTTACATTACCTATACGTTTATGGTTAAATTATCTATTAGTTTCTATTTTTTTTTTTTTTTTTGCTATAAACATAATAGTTACTACTTAATCTTCATTATGTAGTTGGAAGAAGTATGAATCTGGAGTTGAATGTTGATAAATCCAAGGTGTTAGTATATGAAAGGAGTAAATTGGTGACTGTGTGCAATGTGTTGGTGGATGGAGTGAAACTGGAGCAAATGAATGAGTTTGTATATTTGGGTAGCATGCTGTCAAGCGATGGTCGAATTGATAGAGAAATTAAAAGGAGAGTGAGTGCGGGGTAAGGTAATGGGCGCTCTGGGTACGTTTGCTCGAAACGTAAACGTATCTAGAGAAGCTCGTTTAAGCGTGTATAATGGAGTGCTAGTGCCTGCTTTGATGTATGGAAGCGAATGTTGGGCATAGACGGGAAAGCATAAAAATATAGTGACTACCGTGGAAATGAGGTATTTACGTGATGCATGTGGATATGTAAGACGGGATCGCGTGAGGAATAATTTGGTGTATGAAGAATGTATGGTTAGGAAGAATGTTGTTAAGAGAGTAGGAATGAGCCAGTTGAGATGGTTTGGTCATGTGGAGAGAATGAAGAGTGAACGGCTTGTGAAGCGTACATATCTTATTGGTGAAATTGAGGGTGTTCGATTGCGTGGCCGTCCAGTGTTTAAGTGGATGGATGTGATTGATAAGGTGCTAAAAGAGAGAAAGTTTCCGAGTGGGAAGAGAAGAAGAGCGTGTATGAATACGATTATGAATGTGGCCGAGGCGAAAGAAGTGTGCTTAGACAGGAATGTGTGGCGAAGTATGATTGTTTCGTAACTATTATTGTGGTCCGGTTGTGGTATTTCGCTACCGAAAATCGGTCATTTTAATATGTTAAGAGTGAGGAATATTTGTTGTATGATGTCAGGTTAGTAAGAATGTTGTTGAAAGAGAGAGTGATTATTTTTGTGCTTGTTATTATTATTCTTTCGGGTTTGTGCTAACCCACTAAGTGGGAAATGCGTGATTTTATGTATGTATATATGTATAATTATTCATCCAAATTAAATAGACTATTTTCATAAATTGTTTGGCTGAAAGTTAAGTAATCTTTTTTAACGATAAGATTCCTTCAGAAGCATTTATACATGTTTCGTTACAATTTCAAACAAAATATTATGACACATCTATTTATAATATTCTTCACGTAAGAATAACATTTCGCAATAATGTTTCGTTTCGTTGAAAGGTAGTTCAATTCGCTTTATAATTCTATGTGTAATTGCTGTAGTCTTTATATCTGAGCGCTCATTTGTGGATTTACTGCGCTAATTGCGAGTGAGCAGAAAAAACAAAAATAATTTATTTAGGTAACAAAATTTAAATAAAAGTGCAAACATCTGTCAAAGAATTTTGATGTTTAACATTATTTTCAAACCAAGGATAAAGAAAACACTTTTATTGTAGTGTTGATGACAACAATGTAATAGTTGATTACAACAATGTAATTTGACGAGAACGAAATTTAAGATTTCTTTAAGTAGTGACAGATGTTTGCGCTTTTGTTCCATGGCATCAATGATATTTGCAAAAATGTTATTATTGTTTTTGACTATTTTTACGGTTCCGAAAATTGAAAAATGATCAACATTAGCATATTCGGATACAGTATTTTTTCCTGTAGCAAAAACCTAAATATAGATTTGCTCTAAAATAATTAGGGGAGCAAATAAGTGCACAATAAGATTTTATCATTGAAACCCCTATGCTGCGTCGTTCAAGTCACCAGCCTGTATATTTAAGTTAATTCAAATCGAAGCATCCCGTGTGGTCGAATTCCACGCGGTCGAAATCCCACGCGGTCGATATTCCACGCGGTTGAAATGTACCCCCACTACTTTGTTCGTTCTACAAAAATTCAAATATTTCCACGCCGTCGAATCCCACCCGGTCGAAATGTTACAAGATACAAATCCCTCGCTCCCGTACCGCTCTCTTTATCGATCGTATTGCATTCTAATAATCTATGCTTTGTGGTAGTTCCGTGACAAAGATAATATATTAAAAAAAAAACATTATATCATTATACAACAAACTATTTAATGAATGAAGCAGGAAAAGAATTTACTTATATATTTTAAGTAAAATTATTGATATTGTTGGTCCGCCATTTTAGATTAGCTGTCATATTATGTGAATAAGCAGTTCATTCCTTATTTCAATGGACCTTTCCAATTTAAAGAGATAGAAGATATGCGCAACGGGGATCTGCGCATAGTAAGAACAACTGAGATCTATGACGTTTGATTCTAAAACATTTAGACGTAAAATGTGAGAATATTTCGGATAACTTTAAAAAATCTTATCGAAATAAGTTACAAAAGCTTTTATTGGAGGTAAAATGTCTAACGATGCAAATTTTCACTGAGAATACAGGTATTTTAATGACTGCAATATTTTTGACGTTTCGTTTGACAGCCCAACTGGCAGTTGTTCGCGCCATTTTCTTACTATTTGCAGCGATAGAAAGAGATAGCCCTTAAATTGGAAAGGTCCATTGTAAAATTCTGTATTACTGTGTCTATTATAAATCTTATGTTGCTTTTATTTCCAAATATATTTTCTTCCACTCTGCATATTTTGACAATAACGGTAAGTTGATGTATCTACACATACTTGACTACTTGAAAATAAATTTTATTATTTTATAAATATTAAATAACTAGTAAACTATCATGTTTGCTTAAAATGTATAGGTAAATTCTTTTCCTGCTTCATTCATTAAATAGTTCGTTGTACAATAATATAATGTTTTAAAATTTCTTTTTAATATATTATCCTTGACGCGGAACTACCACGAAGCATAGATTGTTAGAATGCAATACGATCGATAAAGAGAGCTGTACGGGAGCGAGGGATTTGTATCGTGTAATATTTCGACCGGGTGGGATTCGACGGCGTGGAAATATTTGAATTTCTGGAGAACGAACAAAGTGGTGGATGTACATTTCGACCGCCTGGGATTTCGACCGCGTGGGATTTCGACCACGTGGGATTTCGACCGCGTGGAATTCGACCGGCCGAACGTACTCCTTCAAATGGTTGCCGAAAAACACATCTAGAAAGTGTTTATAGAAAACTCGTAGGCTTTCAGAACTCACATACTCACTCCTCCTGTAAAATATAACTTTCCGAACTTATATCGAAGATAACTATAAAATGAAAATATAACAATTAAATATTATTATACGTTTTAAATATGTTTTAGTAATTACTAGTACATTCTAATCTTCGTGAATATATAATCTTTTTAAAAAAAATCTTTTGTGACTACACATTCTATTGCCCTTATTTACAAACCGTCGTATAAACAAGCAATTAGAATAGGACAATATGCATGGGTATGTGTATCCTGGCAAGTTCTGCTGCAGGCCACAAGCGTACAACGAACCCGGACCGCTCCAGATATTGATTCTCTTGCTGGACTCTTGCTTCCTGCTCTGCACTGCTGCATTGCCACAGTCAACACTCCAGATCGAAATGAGACAAGACAGATAGGTCTGGGTCAGCGGAAAACAGCAAAGAATAGTACTTCTTAGTTTGCGAAGGCTGAATAAAAACACAATTTATGTAGGTACTCGTACATGAAATGCCTCCCGTTTGTTCTACTAGATCTATAATAATAATCTGTAAGAAATGAAACAACACGAAAATTAAATATGTCATATACGGAAGAAATTTGTCACTATCCGTCAGACAAATATGTAATTCACGACTATATAATTACCTTACAAATAATCTACTGTATTTTTTCAACAAATAAATGTATGAGGTCTCGTGGCCGCGTGCCTGAGTATCAGGTCGCGAATCTGGGGAACCGGGTTTGATCCCGACCGATGCCAAATATTTCTAATTTTAAATAGCACAAAATTGATTCCTGTGGTGCACTCTCCACGCCAGCAATGAGTGCCCGTAAGGTGACGCCTGGTAAACGCCCGTACGGTACAAATATGTCATCATCATTACCGAAATCTGCGTACAAAGCAGATTGGCACACCCAGCAATGAGTAATATACCGTGATGATATATTTTTTTTTCTACGACCATAACTTCATGAAAGTGTCTAGACCAGAACGCGGAATTTTTCAAAAAATTAACATCCCAATGAGGCGTGATTTACGCAATTTCTCTAAATACATAGCGACATAAACGCATAAAACTCACGCTTCTAATAGGTACTAGACCACGCGTCATCGGTATTTTTTTTAAATTATCCCTTGTTCTGGAGTTTAGCCGGATCCGAACTTTATTGCAAATTTTATTTATTAATTTGTATATTAGCTTTTTGCAGTATGTCTATATGTTATGTTAGTTATTTTTTGTTAAACATCAAAATAAATTTGGTGACAGGCAGTTATAGTACTGAAGATCCCGGGGCGATGAGAAAATGGAGCTTCCATTAAATAAATTGAATATACAGGGTGTTTCCTTTAAACAACCAGCGCTTTTTTTGGGCGAACTAATGACTTTAGAAAAAAATGTTATATACAAGAAATGATCAAGAATAAGGGGCTAATTTATTAATAATAACCAACCGAAAATTCGACCAGTGGTTCTCAAACGGCAGAACAAAATTATATTTTTTTAAATGGTATCCTATATAAATATGGTATAGGGTTGTATAACAATTATTTCGAGAAAAGTGGTATTAAAAATAATGTTATAATATTACAATAGGCTATGCAATACACAGGTATGTTGCCTTGTTACGCTAGTAGTAAATCCATTTGTTATTACATTATTTCTAGTTTTTAATGCCATTTTTCTCGAAATAATTGTTATATAACCCTATGCCATGTTTATATCGTTGAAATCAGAAAATAATATTCTATTTAAAGGGCTAAAAATTATATAGGGTGCCATTTAAAAAAATATAATTTTGTTCTACCGTTTGAGAACCACAGGTTAAATATTCGGTTTGTTACTATTGATACATTATCCCCTTATTCTTGATCATTTTTGGTATGAAACATTTTTCTCTAAAGTTGTTAGGTCGCCCAAAAAAGCGCTGGATGTTTTAAAGGAAACATCCTGAATATTGTACATTTCTTTTTTTCTAAAGCCCCTGATTTGTGGAGGCTCTTAATTTGTCGAGTCCCTGGGACAGTCGGTCCTATCGCCCCCCGTTAATCTGCTAATCAGGCAATGATGCCAACGATTCCAGTGATAAACAAAAATTCCCCTACTAACTGCAAGCTTATTTTTTTATTACATGGCAGTGTTTGTAGTGTACTTATAATGGAAGTATTGTGTAATAGGCATTTTACTTAAAGGACCACATGGCATTAAATGAGAATCTAACTACCATGTTATGCGAATAATTATTATTGTATTTTAAATTTTGAATCTTCTATGTATTGTGTTTTTGATATCTAATTTACTTTCTTTCTTTTTCAGGTAAGTAACCCAATTCAATTCTTGGTCTCCGTAACTAGGAGGTTCCGTAAGTTTTATAATTTTTATATACATACGAGCAAGTTAATAACGAATAAAATTTTAACGCACAAACTGCATTCTATACATATAGTTCGAACATCTATGAGTATTAGTGAAATTGTCATTAGCTTAACATCGTTTTTAAGAAACCTATCTACACCATTATAACAGCTGTAATATATCCAGTACAGGACATATTATTTTGGCTTATATTCAATAGACTTCTCTGTAAAATAACTGAGTTTGAATGTGTGAATCTACATGTCAGTGTAATAAAAAGCGCATAGCTTTCCAGTTTTGCACAACTCTCGGAGAGTTAGTCTCTCTTTAAACGATAGTTCTCATTGTTATTGGTTTTTACTGCCCTGACTTCGCTTTGCTTGAACAAAGTTTTATTCAGTGAATATTTTTCAGGATTAGGAACTTAGTTTACAAATATACCTACTGATTTTTCCTTAATTATTTATTAGTATTTATTTGTATTACTAGACTAGAAATTATGCACTTTTGCGAGTTTGAGTATATTTGACAGGCCGGGTCGGAGGCAAGTGAAAATATAATGTACCCGTTAGGGATTCCTCACCATACAATAACAAAATAAAATAAAGGTTATAGAAAAACTAGAGCGTATCATAGGACTATCAAAGTTTAAACAAGTTATTAGTTTTTAAAATATTCTAATTTAATGCCTTCAACATTGCCTTAACTTCTTCATCACACATTTCCTCTATTTCATTTTCTTACTAATTTGAAGCCTTCTGCTTTCGCCTTTTTGAAACCCGGAATCTGTTTTCAAGGAAATGTATGTAGAAAATAACGAAACAACGAAAGTAAACCAAATAACACTTGTTTAAATTTATGGTACCATGCAAAATAGAAATAACTTTTCCTTTTTTTATTAAATACGTATTTTATTTAATAGTATACGTGAATGGCTGCAGTACTTCTTGACTGAAAAGGTGATTAAAAAGAAGAAATTACTGGATCTGTCAAATAATAAATTTGTTTTCGGCCTCTACCGGCTTCAACACCTCATGTGTCTTCTTCAGGAGCTACAACAATCATTACATTTTTTTTTTGATAAAGATAAAGGATACGCATGTGCACAACTTACGTGCAAATGGAGACGTTAAATAACATTCATCAATAACATAATATACATTCTTTATTAATTGTTATTTATGAATGTTATCCTTTTCAGGTAAATTGAACACACGTTTCTACTGCATCTTTTTTTTTTAAATCTGATGTGGCCAACACATGACTTCCTGTCAATTCCATGTTTGAAATAGCAATGAGCTTTAAGTAAAGTATCACTTCCAACTGATCGTTTGTAAACAAAATCTAATTTGTTATTCCAATGAATAGAAAAGTCTGTAATACCAAATTTTGGATTATATTTTATGTTTTTCCTCTAAAATCTCTTAAGAGCTCCAAATTAAGTACTACTTCCGGTTTATCATATAGGTATAATCAAAATCTAATGTTGTTTTAAATTATACACAAGTTTCAAATACCAAATTTGAGAAGTTTTGAATCATGTTTTAATATATATTTTTTCAAAAACAAAACTGTTTTTTTCTGTAAAGTAGTTTATCAATTTTAGAAAACATCTAGTATGTCATTCTCATTCATATAAAAGTCTTAAATACCAAATTTGAAAAGTTTTGGAATATATCATAATATACTTTTTACGAAAATCTGTTGAGAACTTCAAGTAAAGTATCATTTCCGAATTATGAATTTTAGCCAAAATTTAGTATGTTATTATTCTTTATACAAAAGTCTTAAATATTAAATTTGATATTTTTCACGAAAATCTGTTCAGAGCTTCAAGTAAAGTGTCACTTCTGGTTCATGAATTTTAGCCAAAATCTAATATGTTGTTTTCCTTGATATAGAAGTTTTAAATACTAAAATCGAAAAGTTTTGGATTATATTTTAATATAGTTTTTCATTAAAAACTGTTATGGGCTTCAAGTAAACAGTCACTTCCGGTTATCCAATTTTACTCAAAATAAAGAGTTGTCTTTATATGAATGCAGAAAACTTAAATACGGAAAATAGAAATATTTGGAAGTTTTTTATAAGAGTTATCGTAGACGAAAAAATCGTCACACACACGCACACGCACACGCACACACAAACACACACACACACACCGTAAAAATAGTAAAAACGTGTTGTGGGGATCCTAATTCGTGCTTATTTACTGAAAACTCACCATCGAATTTTTGTCACGATTATATTACCTTCCTTACCTACGGTATGACGGGAGGTAAAAAATGCAATGATTGTTGTAGCTCCCGAAGAAGGCAAACTGACGTGCCGAAACCGCTAAAAGCCGAAAATAAACTTTATTTGACTATATATATATATATATATATATATATATATATATATATATATATATATATATATATATATATATCCAGTAATTTCTACTTTCCAATATACATCAATATTTCCAATTATTGACCACAAAAGATACTTTAAACATACTTATATATTATAATAATTAATGTGACTCCAGTTATTAGAGAATTCCACTATTTGATTATAATTTGAGCTTAATAATTACGACATAGAATATCGAAAAAATATATACAGTACGGCTTAACGAATAATAATTGACATTCTAGAACTACAGATGGCTTTCAATTTAGATGAAGTTTCATAAAATAAATAAAAATAAATAGGGAAACAGTGCATTACAAACTTTTTTGGTAAAATATACTTAAATCAAAAATAAAAGAAATGCTGTTTGCTTAAAATTTCCTACACCGTTCGTCAAATAATTCATACAAAAAAAACAAATTATTTTTTACTGATTGTTACTACCCTATTGTAAAATGTATAAATGTCTACAATGTGCGCAAAAATACGTGTGCTAGGTAGTGTTAATAATTGGCTGCGTCCGTCATAAAGAGAAATCCTGGGCCAATAAAACCGTCAGCACAGCAGCGACTTCGATCCCGTCCGAGGACTAGGACGGGCCCATTCCTGCTGGAGTAAAACAGGAGCGTGGGTGGGACTGCGAGTTGATACAAGATCGGGAGCAGGATAGAATAGTCGTAGTGGAGAGAACTCATTGCAACAACATATCAGCGTCGGTAGCTCATTGGTTAAGCATCGCTCTTGGTCATGGTTCGAATCCTGCTAAGGCATGATGGTGATATACTCGTATGTCCACTGTAATTGAGATGTAGAACAGTCCTGTAGAGAAGTTGTGTAATAAAATTAATAAAATACACATACACTGGTAATGGACCAGATCAAACTAAAGCAAATAAATTTAAAATTCATGTATAAATGTATTAAAGTGTAACTACATATTTACTCAAGTTTAGTATTTAGTTACCAAAGCGTTAAGGTGCATTCACAAATGCAAATTAGGTTTATGGTTTTTGTTTAGGTTTAAGTAAGTCATTCATAAATGTAGGTTTAAATTACCTGAAAATTAGTTTTGATATGTATAGACATCTATATAAATGCTTCAAAAACAAGATTAAAATATCGGTAGAGCAGTACTCAACAAGACACCTGTGCGCCGTGAAACTATCATTCGCCTGGCATTATTGGTTTCAGCAATTAATTTATGGCAGTCTCCATGTTCTTCTCGCATTTGTGTAAAAAGCTGAATCCACCAAGTGGATATCTATATCATTTCAGACTCGTTCTCATTGGTGAAGTTTGTGACGTCAAACTAAATCATAAACCTAAAATTTGGACCTTGCAATGTTTAGCTTTATGATTTGGATTTAGAAACCCAAATTCTGAACTGTGAATGGAGTCATTACATAATATGCGGTCAAAGTCTTTAAATCTAAAGTATAAACCATAAATCTAAACCTAATTTTCATTTTTGAACGCACCTTAAGTGTTTCAATTTTTTTTTTTTTTTGAAATAAAGGAATCATGAATTTTGGGAAATTATTAGATTTGCCATTTATAGGTTATGCACATGTTCTCCTAGATTAATTTTTCAACACGATTTAATGTAATACTGTTTGATATATTGCTATGGTTGTTTTCTTACTTTTTCCATTAGAGGCGTAATGTGATAAAGAGGCACTTGATACTCGTCATTTTGAATATAATATTCATAAATTTTTTCAAACATTATGCAGTATTTAGTTGCATTTATATTACCGCGGTACTTTAAATCTTGATCAAAACGAATTTTAATTTTCTAATTTGGAGTTAAGAATATCATTTTGAAATAAATTTGTCACATAATTCAATACAATTTTTTTAAATATATTTTGTATGTAAGAAGTAGGCTAAAGTAGGGTCGTTGGCACGTAGCGCGTCCAGAGTATATGCAAAGAAACGCTTATGAATCAGGTCCTCAAAAACACTGAAATCAGTGACAGTAATTAGCATAACCAGATAGAATTTTAAATTGTGATTTTCTCAAAAAATTTCAGTGTCTGTAAATGTTCACATATTTGTTTTAATTTTTAAAATCATTTAAGATCATTTTTAAACACATTCATCTTTCATATAATCGTACAATAATGACCTATTTTATTGACGATTGCTATTGTCACTACATTTTTTATTGAAAATAGAAAAATACCATTTGATCCAATGAAAATATCATCCGAAATTTTTTAAATAATTAGAAAGCTTCAACAAACTATTCCGATACATCACGTTTTCATGTTATTGATCAATAAACCACATTATTTGTAAAATAAATGTCACTCTGAGTTGATGCAGCATAATGAAGTACATGTTTGTAACTATATTACCCTTGTGTGAAAAATTTAATGTATATATCGATTGTTGTTTAAAATAGTTATTTGTGTATCTAATGCAGAAATTAATACTTTTTCTCTTTCGAAAGCGACAAACACTCATAACTAACACAACTCAACTTTTTCCGCACTAAATAATTTCTTTCCAAGGTATATTTCTATTGTATTGTAACAAAAAAAATTACGCTTGTAAGCGAAAAAACTGCAAATCGTCCTATTAACTGTAAATATCAACTTTCTGTTCTAAACTGACAAGCTGTCAGTTTTTTTTCTCACGCTGAAAAGCCTAACTTAATTATTTTTTTACGTATCTTCTCTGATGGGATATTTGAAGACTTCTTTTATAAATTGAACACGAAACTTAATAAAACACTGTAATTTTGTTCAGATGTTAAGATAAATATTTACTGTAGATTTACACCAAACGTCAACACAATTTATAAAACGTTATTATTTACAAAAAAAAAAACATTCTGGGGACCCGAGGAACTTCTTCAGGGTGTTTAAACAAAAATGACTTATTTTAACGATGATTACTGTTTTTACTGTTGAAAGTAGAAAAAAATACTCTGTAATCAAATAAAATTGTCGTCTGACATTTCTAAATTACTATAAATCTCCGAAATACTACTGCGAGACATGTTACTGATTAATTGCTCAGTTTTCTCATAAACCAGTTTATTTCTAATAACATAACTTTAAAATAAAATATCACTTTGAATTTATTCATCATTACGAACTATTATAACTTCATTACTTTTTTGTTTTGTACAATAAACATGTTGAACTATTAATTATATCGGCAAATGTAAACAAAGCAAACACATTTTGAAAAATGATTTCGGAATACAAGTTGTAATTAATTAGTTACTGTTAGAAGAAGCTTTATTTTTAAACGATTTTTGGTGATATTTTGTTATTTGGCATTGGTATGCCTAGATAATGCATAAAATAAAAATAAAAACAGTTAACTATTCTGCTAAAATTTGTCAACCATTTTTATAAAGAAATAATGTAAATGAAATCCGAAATAGCAAAAATAGTATAAAACACTCGTCATAGCAGGTTAAAGTATTCGTTCGTTTGTTCGTTCGTTCGCACACTTGCTGCTACACCCTCGTCTCCAAATTTCTAATTCATGCTAGAATAGACCTTTTCAATTAAAGAGATAGAAGATATGCGCAATGAGGATCTGCGCATAGTAAGAACAATTGGCAGGAACCATGGTTACTTGCTTCCTTGCTGAGATCCATGGCGTTTGTTTATCAAAATTTATACTTAGAATGTGAAAAAAATCTTTGGCAACTTTAAAAAAGTTCTCGAAAGAATTTACAAAAGTTTTTATTGAAGCTAAAATGTCTAATGATATAAATTTTCACCGAGAATACAGGTATTTTCGTGATTGCAATATTTTTGATGTTTCGTTTTATAGCCCAACTATAGAAAGAGATAGCTGTTAAATTGAAGAGGTCTATTAGTTATCTTCTGTAACTTATGTTTTAATATAGTATTCTTTATTCCGTTTTATAATGGCAGCCATAGTTTGTATTTTGTATGTCAAAATGGCATTTATTTTATACTAAACTATTTTTTTAAAATGTAGATTCTATAACGTCTAATCAAAAAAAACATCATCAATTTATTTATACAAAATTTTAGGGACATAATAACAATGGCGAATAAAAGATGATAACCAAGGAACTTGAAATAATATTAAGAGAAAAGAAGTTTTTGAGAAAAAAATAGTCTTTATTAAATTGTTCAAAAGTATTTAATTTAAGGATGGTAAATGATCGAACCCGGCCACCCTTAAATTAAATAATTTTGAACAGTGTGATATAGACCGTTTTTTTCTCACTACCTTCTATTTTCCAAACATATAATTATATAATAAAACCCAGTTAAAACATATTTTCTAGTAAACTTAAAGGAAATAATAACTGCACCATCTGCTTTTAGTTTTGTTTTGAGTAAACTCCGTGTGTAATTAAGTGCAAGTACGATAAACGAATCTCATATAATTCTCGTTGCTCCGCGCTTCGGTTCGTTGTTAGTCAGCATCCAGTTCATCAATCAGACTTCAGCCTTCAGCGTTTCAGGCGGATTCAGCATTCAGCTTCCGCTTCTTCCTGTTTAAATTCAGTTTGAAGACTTTCTCTAAGTCTATGTTGGTTTGGACAGAGGTTAGGTTAGGTATATCATTGTGCTGGGACCAACGTCGAAGTGTGGAAACTTCGACAGACGTATTGTTGCGGCGATATTCTTCCGCAACCGATGGAAACTTCATAATCGAACTCTGCCTTCGGGGAACTCACTCTTGATAGACCATTCATGTTTTATTCGCACACAACGAAAAAGTGATGGAATTTTAAATAGGAATTGATAAATGGTTACATACACGAATCCGCAAACAAATTTCTAGTTCATCTTTTCTAGAATGAGTTTTATACTACCAAACTACGCATTACTATACAATATTTAGAAAAAAATTAAATGATTTTTTTAATCTATATGGTATTAAAACTCTTGGAACGTTATCTAAGCAAATTAATAGAAGCAATTAAGGCGAAAGAGGTAGGTGCAGACCTATTTCTTTCCGTATCACACCGATTAATGCGTGATGAATTAAAAATTATTATCGATCGCTTTTTCTCTACGGCCGCTATAGTCTCTCGTGTTGTACTACTTGCGACCTTATAAATTTCAGTTATTTAGTTACTTTAGTTTAATTAGTTAGTTATTTTAGATTGAAATATATCTTATATATATATATATATATATATATATATATATATATATATATATATATATATATATATATATATATATATATATATATATATATATATATATATATAAATGACTTTCAAATAACTTCAACAAAACGTAAGTTCCTTTAAATCAAATTATTTTATACATTGTAAAATTATTTGTATTTCAACTTCAGTGTCCTGATGAAGTGTACAATCCAAATACACGAAACCTTGACAGATTTTAAAAGAATCTGCTAAAACAAATTTAAGCCCAGAAAACATCCCACTGATATACCCACTAAAATTTATCTCTTTATATATATATATATATATATATATATATATATATATATATATATATATATATATATATATATATATATACCACAGGGTGGTGACTTGGACGACGCAGCATAGGGGTTTCAATGGTAAAATCTTAATCTGCAGTTATTTGCTCCCCTAATTATTTTAGAGAAAAATTGTGTTTGTTTTTATTTCAGAAAAAAATACTGCATCCGAATATGCTATTGTTTATAATTTTTCAATTTCCGGAACCGTAAAAATAGTCGATAACAATAATAACATTTTTGCAAAAATCATTGATGCCATGAAACAGAAATTTAAATAACAGCGCAAACATCTGTCGCTACTTAATTAATTAATTAATTTTAAATTTGATTCTCGTCAAACTACATTGTTGTAATGAACAAATATTACATCGTTGCCATCAACTACAATAAAGATGTTTTCATTTTCCTCGTTTTAAACAAAAGTGCAACCATCTGTCAAAGATTCTTGATGATTAAAAATATTTTCAAAACAAGGATAAAGAAAACACCTTTATTGTTAGTGTTGATGACAACAGTGTGATAGTTGGTTACAACAATGTAATTTGACGAGAACGAAATTTAAGATTTCTTTAAGTACTGACAGATATTTGCGCTTTTGTTCCATGACATCAATGATTTTTGCAAAAATATTATTATTGTTTTCGATTATTTTTACGGTTCCGGAAATTGAAAAATTATGAACATTACCATATTCGGATGCAGTATTTTTCCTGTAATAAAAACCTAAATAAAATGATTTTTGCAAAAATATTATTATTGTTTTCGACTATTTTTACGGTTCCGGAAATTGCAAAATTATGAACATTACCATATTCGGATGCAGTATTTTTCTTGTAGTAAAAACCTAAATACAATTTTGCTCTAAAATAATTAGGGTAGCAAATAACTGCACCTTAAGATTTTACTATTGAAACCCCTATGCTGCGTCGTTTAAGTCGCCACCCTGTATATATATATATATATATATATATATATATATATATATATATATATATATATATATATGTAAGTGAAGGTTTGATGTCTATACAAATCTACACTGTTAGAGTTCAAAATTTAACATATTTTTTTTATATTTAATTTTCAAAGCATTTACATTGGTTTCGAGCACGACCAAGAACGGCGCTAGCGTTGCTAATGACAGCGATTCTGGGGTAGCGCAAGAAGAACGAACAAAATGATTCCGATGAAAAAGTTTGAGATAAAACATAATTTTGAGTGTTCTACAAAACATTCAATGTCCGAGATTAGCAACATTGAGTATCAAACTGACAGATATGTAAACATAACCTATAAAAATAAATATTGGTTTCATTTTACAATTTTTTGATTTGAAATAAAATTTAATATGCACCTGGGCACTGAAATTCTATTTTTTATCACGAATATGGTACATAAATAAATATATTGTTTCAAATATTTGCACCTCTGCTTAAAATTTCTTTTTGGGCCTCATCAGCTTTCACCTGAGCTACAAACTTCAGATTCAGGTTTTTCCAAAAAATAACACTTTTACATCCTTGATACACAAATAACTATAAAAAAACGAATGTTTAAAAAAAATTGTAATTAGAACATTAATATTATAATATGTAATATATTTAATTTAATTAGTTCTAATTAGGTATCTGGCGACAATACACGATTTTTATAATAAAAGAAAATATTTAAAATTCTTTTCAAATTAAACTTCTATACAATATTAATATTGATAAATGATATTTTAAGGAAAGAAAAATGTTGGTAGTCCTTTGATTATTTTTGACGTAATCGATCGACAGAACGCCTCCACAATTTTGTATGCCCTGGAGTTCCCACATCCTTAAATCTGGCCCATATTAAAGAAACGGAACAAACTTTTTAACTTTTCTATGTGGGTGGCAAAATAATTGAAAGAACAAAGTTTCCTGTCACTTTTCATATCCACAAAAATTCAAATATAACAAAAACTTTTTTCTTTAAATTGAATTTAACCAGAGAATTTCAATCTCAATCTATAAGCCTTCTAGATTGATGAATGAGATCGACAGTAGGATCAAGTCTTCCATGGACCTAACCTAACCTCGAACGAGTTTGCACACGCTGAAAATTTGTTCAAGGTCGCAATTAATCTTCCAATTGTGCGAAGCTTTGTTTGCGGGCAGGGCCGTTGCATATTGTGCAATATTTCGCTACCATTTGTTAAATTGGACAAATGAAAATAGCCAAGGTTGCCTGCCTGGACAACGAAAGAAACGACGCTTGCAAATTGATGGGTTGCGGATTTTTTTAAATTCACTGAAGGTTATGGAATTTATGATTTTGAAAGGATTTCGTGTATTTTCACTTTTGTTTAAACACAATGAAAACGGAACAGGAAGTGTTTTATTTCAGCAGATATTTGGATGATTTAAAATTCTTTATTGCAGAAGTCAAGGATAGGATTATTATCCTTGAATTTTTACATTTTATTTTGTTTCGGGATAAATAAATTTTAAGATAATGGGACAGGAAACGACTTCATTGCTTTCATATTAGAGTTATGCGATTAAATGGAAATTACTACCTATGTTTCATAATAATTGATACATCTGTATATTTTTCTTTTATAAATTGTCAACATTTATTAATGGTATATTCAATTATAAGTATAAGTCTTGGGAAAACGTTGATGTTTAAATATGATGTACTACATTGGGTGCAAATTTAAGAACACTAGTTGCGTTCATTGAAGTAAGCAAATCAAGTAAATACTAGGTAAGCAAACGAGACTTGTTGCTTAGTACATTGAACGGTTTTGCTACGTATAACCATAAACTGTCATCCACAACTGTCATCGAGAAAGTTGTAAGCTGTCAAATATAACATGTGTATCTCTTTTTAGTCTGCAAACTTATGGGAAATGAATTTATATATTTATTTGCAAATAGTGAGATAAATTTGGAAGAAATTATATTATCTATAACAAAATATTTCATATTTAATAATGTTATAAACATCCATCACAAAATTCTTAAAGCCTTTTTGATATGTGGTTGACAAACACACACCATATAAAGAAAAAGAAACAGTTCAAGTTAACTTTATGTATGTATAATTTGTATTTCCCGCCATTATATGACACTTAGCAAGACAAGCGAGAAATTTGTGGCTTGGATTGCTTGCGAGCAAATTAAGCAAATAGGTACTAGACTAGCAAAGTCGTTCAACAAATCTTACTTCCGGTTGCTAGATTTGCTGGGCTTATTGAACGCACCTACTGATGACAAAAACTAATGCATGTCGTTATTGTTAAATTTTGAATGAAAAAAGTTTAAAAATGAAAAACTATTTAAATATTTTTTTACTCCCGTTTTAAAATGCAACAACGTATTGGTTTCTATGGCGCTAAACATTATCTTCTTCACAATTAAACAAGCTGTGACTTCGATCGTCTTGGATACGGCGCAAGTAGCCGAAATTACATTGGGTAAACTTATCTCTAATCTCAGCCAATTAGAGAGGTCAAAACTATTCCCTATGCTCCGCAATACTGAATGGTTTAAATGGAACAAGGTATAATCGCTGATTTTTCAAGCACGATCTGAAGGTAGATGCTGAGGCTGACAGCTTCATTCTTTGCGAAAACGGTAATCTAAAATGTGTATTTTCTTTATTTCATTATTTCTGCTGTCTTATGGCTCGATTCTAAACTACACTAATGTAAGGTTACGTTTATTACATTGATAAGCTACTTACATTGCGCTGTAAGTAGAAAAATTACAGTGTTGAATGATTGTCTATTCGAAACACATCGATGTATTATCGCCAATGTAGTAACATGCTTTACATTGTAGCTAACTTCATATGTGTTTTATGACAATCTGTGAGTTTGACATCTAAAAGCAAACAGTGAAAAATTAAAATACTGACTGAATGAAGATAGAAGATAGAAATTAAAAACCATCCAAGGTTGATACGTTCATCAAAAAAAAGTCTGTCGGCCAAATTTAAAACAAATAATAATTTTTTCACATTAATATTCCCAACAAGAAACTGATTTGCGAAGAGTGAATTTATTGAAACTATTTTGAATGAACTACGCCCTTCGGCTCCCAATTTAATTGAAACTACAAGATTTTTTATTGTTATCACCGTAATGAAAGATTTACAAGACAGACTGTGGGATTAATATAATTTTTGGAATACCAAATTACGAAATTACAACGTCTGTGACATTTTTTATAGAGGTTGGGTTGATATTACTGCTCTCAAGCGCTATGGAACAGAACATTGTTAATATAAAGCAGTCTGATTCAAATAATTCATTTCATTGCGTATTTGAGAATTGTTCTAATTTTGAAGTTAAATATGTACTTATATATTTTATAAAAGCATTCCTAGATTTCTAGTACTAATTTTGTTAGGTTAATTTGTAATAAATTTATTTAACTTTTTAACAAATGATATACTTTCGATAATCTTCTTGCAATAGCATGCATCTATATAAAACAGGAATATTGTTACTGGCCATTTTAATATATTTTGAAACAATAATCAAATATATTCGTATGATGTGAGAAATACACCACTATATTGGATCGACGGAAGTTTCACGGTGCACAAGTTGTCATTTTGTTCAGAATAGCATTAGAGTAAAATACAGAGCTTACGTCAATGTAAAATGAGTTCAGAGTAGAGCCATTAATTTGTAGTCGTAGAAAAAGTACAATATGACTCGTTTTATAACCTCTTTAGACATTCGTTTAATACACTCGCTCTGCTCGTAACAAAAGATGAAACTCATGGCTAATGCGACATTCTTAAAATGTGTTACATAATTTACTATTATGGTACGAGTGAGTAAATACATATTGTATCCACATGCGGAAAATTTAGCTTCCTATATGTAAACCTAAGTGTGCTGATTTTAGATAATAGTTGTTGATATTTATATTTTATTTATGTATTTGCTTGCTATGGATATGTTTGCCTCATGTCGTTTGTGATTAAAGAAATATTCATCCATCCATCCATCGTCATTTCAGTAAATACGGTGCTAGGTACTTTTTAAGTAGGTAACTAGTTTTTTTTTTTTTTTTGGTACAAGTGTATTATATTCCAAATATTATGCGAGAAAAGTAATACTATTCTCAAATGATTTATGTAATTTGTGCTATACAAATTTTAATCCCACTCATATACCGTGTGTCTGTCTTAAAGGTGTACATAGGAGATTAACATGGGAAATCAGTTTTTGGCAATTTCCTGCTCGCCTAATTATTTTAAGCAAAAATAATAAAATTCTGCATCTAAATCAGTAAACAGAAGTACCTTTCCATGCATTGTATCGACAGCCATGGAATCGAACAAAAAATAAATAAATGCTTGACGCTTTATCTGTCACAACCTTGGTCACAACGTGGTCACAACGTAAGTTAACTTATCTGACGTTTCTGACAATTTGATTTTGTCTCTAGTTTTATTGCCTGAAATGATTAAAAAATAAACATTTATACGAATGAAGAGCTAAATTCGTGACAAAATTTGAAAAGACTGCTAATGTGTCTTCAAAAAATACACGTGAGCCGCGTAATCAGAATATAGGACAAGCAGAACATGCGTTACTCTAAGAAAGAGTGTTAGGAATGATAAGTGTAGACCCCTTCTGTAGTACTAAGGTAGATGTATTGGAAATGAGTTGGGAGTACATAACAGCATCATACATAATTTTATTACGCAATGTTGAATTTTTGATATATTCATATTATTTAAACAAAACTTTATTTTCTTAACTTTATTTATTAATTTTATATTTCTATTATTGCCATTATTAACGATATTTGTTGAAATCAAATTGTCAGAAACGTCAAATAAGTTAACTTACGTTGTGACAGATAAAACGTCAAGCATTTATTTAGTTATTTTTTGTACATTTCCATGGCTGTCGATATTTTTACCGTAATTTTCGACATTTTCATATTAAATTTCTGTCGTTATAAAGCATGTAAAGGTAATTCTGTTTATTGTTTTAGATGTAGAATTTTATATCCTAAAACTTCTATTTGACGCATTTTTGCTTAAAATAATTTGGCGAGCAGAAAATTGCAAAAAACTGATTTCCCATGTTAACCTCCTATGTACACCTTTAAAATAGACACACGATACCTATAAACGATTTAAAATATATGTAGGTACCTATTTTAAAAAAATACTTTGACACGTCAAACTGACATTTGATAAAAAAAAAAATAGAACAGTGTAAAATGTTAATAATTACTGGTTCAATACCATAAATAAAATAAAGTTATTAAATTTTCTATTTTTAAAGAAAAACGAACACTTGGTGACATTTGTGCACGTGTAGTACAATAATTAAATTTATTACATGTTTCAGTTTATATAGAAACATAAATGTACAAATTTTCTGAACAATAATGTTCAAGCGAACAATGGAAGTGAAGCTTACATACTTTTCCTCATTCCTCCATCAGCGGTATTTTCTTAATCAATAATTTCATATCCTTAGGTCATTGTCTTTGAAGTAATAACAATGCAATAAAGCAGTTTGTCATATAAAATTTATTTGAACCGTTTCAATTCTCCCAATAAAAATTACTGGTGCCATAAACTTGCCACATTGAACCGGCTGTGTAATTCGATTTCACATTTTCGGAGGGAAATTTATTCCTCTAACGGGGAGATATTAAATTACCATTCTGTAATCTTCCTTAATTCAAATGAAATTTTAATTTCGGTGAAAAAGTCTAATTCGAACCTTTCGCGATAATTGAAAATTCTGATGAGGACGCTGTCTATCTTGTTGGGGTGTACGACCTTTTCAATGTAAATGGAGATACATAACCTTATCTTATTAAAAAATGAACCTTGCTACTGAATTTATTATCTCTTATATGAGGACATTCTTTTGGTTGACAAGAAACTTAACTTTCATTTTCTTTTTTGCAGAAAATTTATGATTTCGAAATATATGGTTATAACACAATTATTATCCCTGCAAGTTCATAAGTACAAGATGAATATACTGAATACTGAACAATGAGTATTTTGAGGATATGAGTTCATTGCCTACCTATTAGCTACATTATTATATTATTTGTGTCTTTCGCTATCGTAAGGGAGATCTGGGGATCGTGCTAAAAGTCTGTAAATAAGAACGTTTTAAAGTCCGTAGAATCCGATATTAACATTTGCACGATTATGCCTGAAGTGTGTAGATTTCTACTATATACTAATATGGGAATAAACTATTAGATTTTGGTGTATCATGTAAATCAGGTAATTTGAACTGGCTCTTTACTTGAAACTAACTAGTTTTTCCTAGCAAAATAACTTTCTTTCGTGTGTTTGAGTCGCAAATCTGGGGAACCGAGTTCAATTCCGACCGACGCCAAGTATTTCGAATTTTAAATAGAACAAAATTAACGCCTGTGGTGTACTCTCCACTCCAACATTGAATGCTCGTAAGCTGACGCCTGGTAAACGCCCGTACGGTACAAATATGTCATAATCAATATCGAAATCTGTCTACAAAGCAGATTGGCACACCCCAGCAATGGTTAATATGCCATAATAATAATATATTTATTTTATTTTTTATGATTTATTTTATTTAAAAAAATTAACACATATTATTAAATTTTTATAAGTATGCTTTGATACCTACTTAAAATTATATTACAAGATATATATATATATATATATATATATATATATATTAAACTGTTATGTTTATAGAAAATATAACTCATAAAATTCTGCGTCTGAAGATATACAGTTGAATTATTTTTGAATCTAAATATATTATAATAACAAAATAACAGTAGTATCTTAAATGTACCCCATAAAAACTAAATACACGACACTACTGATTTTGACAGAATGGTCGGAGCTTAAATCTTAACTCATTCAAATCGAAGATGAATTTGATCAGACATTGTCAAAAATTAAATTGTACATATTGTTTACATTAATGGCCAGTTGT
This sequence comes from Harpalus rubripes, assembly GCA_963082715.1. Classification (NCBI taxonomy): domain Eukaryota; kingdom Metazoa; phylum Arthropoda; class Insecta; order Coleoptera; family Carabidae; genus Harpalus; species Harpalus rubripes. Next base: position 22,846,254 of record OY720449.1, read on the forward strand.
CACAACTCATTTGAGACATCGTTTCGATACGATATTGTAACGTGAGAGGGTATATAGGTACCTGCGACACTTGGTCCGCGAGCCCCGGCCAGCGCGTGCGAACCGACGCCTATGAATAGAAGCGTTCCAGTAGGTAGCAGGAACCTAGGTAGATGATTGATGCAAGGCGAGCAGTTAGATAAACAGGGGGAGATAAGTTTAATTACCTGCGCATTGTTATATCGTTTAAGACATAACGAGAATATTCCAGAAGGTGATGGAGCCACTTTACAAGCGACATATTTGTGTGCGGAGTTAGTTACACAGTCACAAAGTTAGAGTTACACAGAGTGAGTGTTAGTCCGTCAGAAGGACAGTTACATAGATAGTAAGATTAGCACAGCAGTATCATTGTGAGATTATGCAATTTAGTGTCGAGTGGAATACTTTCTGGTATACTGGGAAAGTTGTGGAAGTGAATAATCGGTAGTTTTGTAGAGTACTGGAAAGCTAGGTATACGAGGACAGTAACGGCGAGTAGAAGTGAATACTCGGCAGTGGTATTGAAGACAGACAGTCGGTGATACTAAAGCTTTGGAAGTTAGAAAAGTTAGTCAGTCAGAAGGACAGTTAATTGGATGAATAGACAGTAAAGTGAAAGGAGTGAATTTTGCCCGGGCAGTTGAATATATAGACGCTATTGAGACAGTTGAGGTCGGAGGTCGGAGAGTTGAATGTGATATAAATAAATAGTGACATAAATAGTTGAAATAATCAGTAATATCGTGTAAACAGATAATCGTGTTAATTTTTTAAATAAATAAATGATCTTAGTGTGTAGTATTTAATATTTGTTTAATATTGATAATCGATATTGTTACTATCTTTCAAATATTTATTAATCGTTTTAATGAACATCTATTTTAAATAATAATATTTCTTTGATTTTTACACTTCACCCAAATAAATAAAAACCTTACAATATTATCAATTTAACCAACAGTTAAAATTCAACTAAGAATAAAAACGCACTTAACCATTTGTAGATTTGTAAATACGAACTTTACTAGTTGTGGTTCATATTTTACGAAAAAATAATCTCCAAATCAATATTTCCTGATATTTGGATGGTCAGATTATCATACAAACTATCAGTTTAACATTGACACAAATCCGCATATAAAGTTACCCCACATACCAACATAAACCTGCGGCATTAAATAGGGATCATCTTGAAAAAATATTTTCATATTCTAATCTTTTGGAAAGCTCAAACTCCGTCTTTAATGTGAAGCTTGTACTTGAACTTATTCCTTTAATACATCTTTGATATATTCAAGTCAGGGTCAGAAAACCATATGTCACATATATGGAACAAAACAACAAAAAATGTGTTGTTGTCACTGATGATGAATATTTTTTCACTTTGTGTTGAAGAGGGCCTTGCTTTTTTAATACTGGCGCATTTCGATCAAAACGCTGCAAGTGGGTCAAGTTTGGAGATATTCGTATGCCGGTTCGCGAATTGGTAAAATCAATATGTAAACATTCAAACATAGTCAATTCAATATCGGATTCTAAACAGTTAGCAAGAGGGATGAAGTTCCTTGGGGGTGCTTGCCCACCTCAATGTAGTGTCATAATATTCCGGTCCGGGTCAAAAGTTTTTATATTATCCAAAAGAATTATAAAATTATTTTGTTTTCTAGAATTTTTTATTAGTAATGTAATTGTATCTATACCGGGCGGCATTCGAAAACCGTTTCATAGGCGTTTAACGTGGGTAAACTTAATTTAAAGACGTATTAAAAATAGATTTTTTATTTGCGGTTATTTCAATAAATGAAAGTCGAGTAAACTGTGAAACCAGATATTTGACAGTGAATCAAAACTCATTTTTGGAAATAAAGTATACTAAATATTTGCACGGACTCTCGTGTTCAGCCTGTATATACCAGTGTCTACTTTATTTTTGAACACAGAAAATATACAAAAATTTCATTTGGCAATATTTATTTACCCATTAATTTTGACAAATTTTTTCATGATCATTTTGCAACTGTTAAATTGAAAAGCTTGAAAATCATAATTTGATTTTTATATTTTGCGTTCATAATGAAGTCATTATGAAATCCAAAAATTGCGTATCGAAATGAAGGTGCTTTCGAAACGCAATTTTTTGTTTTAGAAATTTGGTACTAGATGACATTATGTTCATATATCAGAAATGACAACACTTTTAAAATATTTGAATTGTCAATCCAGTGTCACACACTACAACATTACACATACAAATTTCCATAAATCAGCACTGTTTTATATAAAAAATAGTATAAAGAACTCATTTTTTCACACTTGTCATTTACAAAACTCGCCAGGGCCCGTTTCCTAAATTTTGATGCGTGTTAAAAAACATGTCTTTTAAAACTCGTTCTTTAATATGCTATTACTTTCCATAGCGTGCTAAAAATTATTTAAATTTTATTAATATTTGTCATTTAACAAGTTTAATAAATGTCGTTTTAGCGACGAGTTTTGATAAAGAGTTTATAAAACAAATCATATACGAGTACTATACTTTTTTCTATGAATACAAATTAAAACAGGAAAAATAAAGAAATACACTTTTTAGGTTAGTTATTTTTAATCCTGAATGCTTCAGCGTCTCCCTTTATCCCATGCATTTGTTAGTGGTTGCTAGCTTCAGGGCGTGTCCAATACGATCAAAGCCACACCTTAGCAAGGTGTGATTAAGGTGTTTAACATCATGGAAAGTAATGCGTTAAGTCACATTTTAACAACGGGAGTAGAAAAATAACATTTTTTAAGAGCTACAATGATTTTTGAGCAATAAATTTCTCAAAAAAATTCCTAACTCGGAGTAGGCTATGAACAATGAAACGTATGTCTGATCATTATTTAATTTAAAAGTCAAGTTGTCAAAATTGATCTTAAAATATAATTTTAAGGAGAAAAGAAGGATTCAGTATATTCACATTCGCCGTTTTCTAATTTCTTTCAATTTCTAAAATAAGATATCTTTAGATAACATTTTTGACAATATCTCATGTCAAATTGACATGTAATTAAATATTTTTAAATTGACATACGTTTCTTTGTTCAAAGCCTACTCCGAGTTAGGAATTTGTTTGGTAAATGGCATATTCAAATTTTTGTAATTATAGAATTTTAACTTGAAGAATGTATATTTTATAGGTGATGATGGGCTAATATATGTCCGAAACGTCTATATTCTTTGACCATATGTAATAATAAAAAAAACTTGGAACATTAAGACCTAACATTATTTTGACTTATTTAATACATTTGCTCAAAGCAGAATTAAAAAAATAAAATAAATATATCATCACGGCATAGTGCCAATCTGCTATGTACGTAGATTTCGTCATCATTATTACCGACATCTGTGTAGAAAAATAATAAATTATCATTATCAATTAGACAGTAAATACAAAAAAAAGCAACTACAATTTATAAGAAAAAGTTTTATAACTAGATGTTGGAAAAATGTTGTTAGTCACAGTAAAGACTTTTTATTCAGTCACTTAAAAAGGACACTTTGCACATCGAATTTTGTGCCAAATCTTCTGCACGTGCATAAAATATATCTTTACACCATATACCATAAATATAACTTGATTTTATTTACGAAAAATATTATCCTCGAAAAGATACGGTAACACAAAATTTAAATTCTCGTACTTCATGATTAAATGATAAAATGCATTATGAATTTCAAGAACAGCAACAAAAACTGCAATCCTCTGTGTACATTTAAATACATAATGCATCACGGAATAACTGAACAGTCTGTAGTCCGCGTCCTCGTCCAATTTCATCCGTTTTATTCGCTTTGCAAAAGCGTGGAAATCTACGAGCAATGAGCACGCCCACGCAAGTAATAAGTGCCCGTATGCCGGACCGCGCAATGTAATCAAATGTAACGTATTGTCCTCTTCGCCAGAAATAAAATTTAATAACTTTGTTACTAGAATTGAAATAAGCAACCGAACGTCCGGGCCATATGTTCGAAATTTTTATGTTAGTAATTCTGTTGATAATTTATGAGTGTAAAAATTTGTTGGTTTTGCAATACATCACTAGGGGAATTGTTACACGTAACACGGACATAAAATGGACGATGAACTTTGCATATTGATTTTATCTAATCAAAAATACAATTTTACTGGAATAATTGACCATTTATTCGTAAAGAGGATTAATTTAATCATTTTATTTTCTGCACTATCAGCAATTTTATTTTTCCGGCTCTAACCGAATTCTTATTTGTAAAATTTATGAAACTGATTCTAGTGGTAAGTACATTTTGCACAATAATATTGAGTCCCCAAGGGATAATATCTAATAATAAATCAGCGATATCTCGATATCTGCACAATGTACGAGTGATATTTAGCAGTGCGTATATTATCATTGTTTAATTAATAGAATTATCGTGGTTGTCGCCACATCCATAATAATTGATATATATTAACAATTTAATGATTAATGTACTTAATTTTTAATACTGAGTTTATGCAGCATGTAAATTATAAAATTAAATTAACAACTACATTAAGAAACTAAATTAAAATATCGTCGTTAATGGGGTAAATTAAAATTGAGAATTTTATGTTTGACATTCTATATGTATAAACTAACTGTTATACTCGTACGAGCAATTGAAGTATTTATGGAGATGGAAACAGGAAGTATCAATTCTTCTTCAGAGCTCTACAATATATACACAAGAGCGAAATAGTACATGAGAACACAAATATAAAACAAAAAAAATCTGATGTGGCCAGCACATTACCTTCCGTGAGTTCTATTTATTTTATATAAATGTCATACAGAAAGTTCCTTGCAAAAGATTATATTTCTTGTACATTACCTTAAGGCAGTTGTATGTATTTTATACAAATTCTATACAGAAAGTTTCTAGCAAAAGATCCTATACTTCCAGTAAAATTATAACACAATCATACTGTCAATTGCACCTGACACTGTCACCTTTTAATCAGAATTTTCTTAATACAGCAGCTGTTTCCAGTGTTACAGCATAGTTGGCTAATATATGATATTTAATTTCTTTATGATTTTTCAACTCTATATCCATTTAATATGAAGTGTAAAATGTATTCAAATCGAATAGAGAATAAAATATTCTCTAACTCGTTTTTTCAAGAAAAACCTATTAAAATCTTCAAATGAGGGTACTTCCGATTGCCTAATTATAACCAAGATCTAATCAACTCTTCACATGGATGTAACGAAGAAGAATACGAAAGAATTATAATTTTTGGAAATGTAGTATTAGAGTTATCGCAGGCGAAAATTTTGTCACACACACACACGCTCGTACACGCACGCACGCGTGTACATACGCACTCACACACACACACACACACACACACACACACACACACACACACACACACACACACACACACACACACACACTCACACAGACACACATCATCATCTTCGTAAAAATAATAAAATCTTATTATAGGGACCCTAAAACGTGCCTATTCATCAAAAACTTACCACCAAATTTTTTTACCAAAGACAATACCTTCCTTACCTAAAGGTGACGGAAGGAAAAAATATATTACAAAAAATATAACATGAAAATTACAAAATGGTTCAGTTGAAGAAAATATACATGTGGATAACAGTAAATTCTGTAAGTTTCATGTTACATTTTTTTGTAATCTATATTTTTGTTTATATTTGTGTTCTCATGTGTATATATTTCGCTCTTGTGTATATATTGTAGAGCCCTGAAGAAGACTATGTTAAAGTCGAAACGTCGGCATGAATAAATTTTATTATTGACTGAAAGCCCAAAGAATTGTTACTTCCTGTTTCCATCTCCATCCCAAACACAGTCAAACATCGTTTTTGTATGAATTATTTATATGTAAAATAATGGATAAATAATATAAATATACGAATTATTGAACAAATCTGCTTTGTATTTCGTCATTTTTCTTTGCAGAACTTACATATTTATGGGTTAGGTTTTTACATTTGTAATAAATGTGCGCGATTGACGTAGGCGTAAAGAATTATAAAATTAAACTAGTTTTTAGTTGCATAAACCTTATTATTGATAACAATTCTTTCTACTTGTTTTGTTTAGTTTTACAACTTAATTTCTTGATTTAGTTGTCTGCATAAAACCAGTATAAGTGAAAGACTACTCGAAGAGTATCTTTGAATTTAAATTAGGGTTGTTGAAAACTGCTGAATCTGCTACCCGCTTAACAATCCGGTAACCGAATAACTGGTCATATAATAATAACAGTTTTTAACAATCTCAGGGAAGCATTTCTCGCAAATCTTGTGTATATCTCCGCGTCGTATGAATGGCTAATAATTGTTACATTGGTCGTGGACCTGTAGCTCATACCCACGGCGCTGAGATCCAACCAAGTTTTGCGAGAAATGTTTCAGACGAAGCTGATTTCCCTGTGCGGTGATGTCGCCTAACATTACATCCTGCGATTTCTTCTTATGGGGCTATCTGAAATCAAAGGTGTACACACACCGATCCCGAAACCTTAAAGCCCGGAAGGACACTATTCGCCGGGATATCGCCGCTATTTCTTCAGAAGTAACCGAATGAGTCGTGCGAACATTCAGAAATCGTCTAGAAAAGTGTATCGCTAATAAAACCACAAACTTAGATGTGCATATTATTATTGGAAAGCGCAGGAAAAAAAAACTATTTTATATATCCTTTCTTATGTTACCTAAAAGAATTTTTTTGTATCTTTTATGGCCGTTTGCACCGCTTCTACTTGTATAACGTGACATTAAATGGAACCTAAATTTTTAAAATGTATTGCACCGTATCCTACACTGAAGGTTAAAGTGCATTTATGATGACGAATTTTAATTTTAAATCAGGTTTTGCTGACTTTAGTTTACCACTAGCAATATCAGTATCATTTTTTGTTAAATTGTTGGTGCAAATAACGTTAATTTTTGCCGTTTAACCTACTGATTCTGATCTCCTTCATTTTCTTTTCTTTTCGTTTTGTACAATTTGTAGATGCTAGTTTCTCAAGTGGTGTTATGGTGGTGTTTTCAAATGTCCTGGCTTAGAATCACTTCAATTTATTTCTAATTTTTACACTATACTTAAATTATTTATTAATGAAACCATTTTAATATTATTACCACAATAAATAACGCTTATATGTTTAATGATAACGATTCTTCAGGTACATTTACAAATGAAAATTAAGTTTAGATTTAGGGTTTATACTTTAGATTTAAAAACTTTGGCCGCATAGTATGTAATGACTCCATTCAAACTTCAGAATTTAATATCTCTAAATCCAATCATAAAGGTAAACATTGCAAGGTCCAGGTTTATAATTTAGTTTTACGTCACAAACTTCACCAATGAGAAGGAGTCTAAAACGATATAGAAATATACACCCATCTTTATTTAGTATTCACTTGGTGGATTCGGCTTTTTAAAAACAAATGCAAGAAGAACATGGAGACTGTCAAAACGTAATTGCTCAAATATAACCAATAATGCCAAGCGAATGACAGTTTCACAGCGCACGGTATCTGTTAAGTACTGCTCTACCGATATTTTAATATTATTTTTAAAGCATTTACATAGATGTCTGTACAATCAAAACTAAATTATAGTTAATTTAAACTTCCAATTATGAATGACTTACTTAAACCTAAACATAAACCTAAATTTGCACCTTTAAATACTAAAATGTAAAGTATTTTCGAATGAATGATATATTTTAAGCTGAATCTTACGTTTAAGTAAATCTTAGCAAAGTAAAACTTAAGATTACATCGGTTAAAACGGCCATATTTTTTTACAGAATAAACGTATAAATTGTGGGATATAGTTTCGAATCAACCAGAGCATTTAAGCAAAAATCATTAAGTCTAATTTTGTTACAATGATAAAACTCATTCAAAATCTTCTAATTGACCTACAGAATACTATCGAAGTTGGCAAATCTTATAAAGATAAAGTATGCCTACAAGTCCGTATTTAAGTAATAATTTCAATTGTAAATGCTATTATACAATTGTAATTTTGGACATAAAAGTCTCTACTTGAACGCCTGATGTAGGATGTACCATTCTTTGTATATTTCAGTTTCAGTAATGATTTCACTTAGTTAAAATATTGTTACATTATTTCCTTTAATCAAGAAAGTAAATATGTTTCAAGAATTTCCAAACTGCAGTTAAAATCTTATTAGAAATAAAACCGATCATGTAATAAAATAGAAATAACTGTTTTAGTTCAGTTCTAAGTCGTAAACGGATATGCTTTAATATTTGAGTCTCGTCCGAGAAAGTCCTAAAAAGTTAATTTGAAGCAGCGAATCTATTCATAAAGTTAATCTTCTTTGCTTCATTCGTCCATAGCGTTCAATAAGGTGGTGCACTTGGACTTAGACGAATGATAAAAAGAACTTTCAGTTTTTCTTTTTCTGCAGAATCATTGAATTTTACTCTTCATTTTAGTTACATTCATATATCCCAGGATTTTTTGTTCCTTTAAGAAAGATGCGGCAACAAGGAAGGAGGTACGTGCTACATGACTTTTATTTGTGAGATAAAATATTTCAAATGAAGAATGAAATTCTTATATTCAACGTAATTATTGCTGGCAAAACAGAAACGATTTTGTAAATTCTGTATGTTTCTAAAACTGTATTATTTTGATACTTATAAATAGATTTTTAAAGGATTACATTTGCAATTAGGTTTATAGGCATTATTATCACAAAAATAAATAAATACATTGTAACGGATTCTTACTATTATGAAAAATTATTAAAGAAATTTGTAATAAATATATTTAAAAAAACAGAAATATTTATGATATGCGTTAAAAGTCTAATTTTATTGTGTGAGAAAGGAGTTTGGGACTCGACGCGCAGCGGAGTGACCTATTTCTTCGAAGAAAATATACTCACTTTTAATACTTACATCATATAGTATTTTATAAATAAACAACATGGTTTCATTCAAATTTGCATTCCTAACAATTTTTGACATAAAGTATTGATTAGCTTATTTTTTGTTTCATTCATTATCATGGTAACAAGCAAGATCACTAATTGTCTTTTATCACTAGTATGTCACTTTTAATATTGGTGCCATAAAATGACATTTTAAACTTTATAAAAAAGTACGCTAAAAAGTCTACTTTTAATAATATATGTAGATAAAACCTTATATAGATTTAAAAGTGATCAATAATGCAGAAATTAATGTTAAATAATGATTTCTATGGGGCTTCACTATCTTTACTTACAAATTCTCTGCTCAAAAAGCAGATATGTATACATTTTCTAAAAAGATTTTTTTGATAGTCACATTAAGGATATAATATAAGAAATGCTCCTTATACGATTTTAAGACATTGGCAAAAATTTGAAGATTGTCATATATTTATTTATTTATTTGTTCTATAAAATAAAAAATCTGATGTGGACACCACAAGACTTCCTTGTACACAAGACTAATATGAAGTGTAGACCCAATTATAAAATTGCACGTATTTGACATAATTTGACATTAACATGATAGCAAACTTCATTACAAAAACCAAAAAATATATGTTTTAAATTTACATATCTCGCTTATACAAAGGGTTAATTTAATAATACTTGATGTGCTAGACGCAGAATTTAATTCTCTAAAACTCGCATTTGAAGCATTTATTTCTAAAAACAAAATGAAACCATTTTATTCAAGAAAAACTGTTAACAACTTCAGGTAAATATATCACTTCCGGTTACCCTGTTTTAACCAAAATCTACTATGTTATTCCAATTGACAGAAAAGTCTTATATACCAAATTTGAAAAGTTTTGGATTATATTTTATAATATTTTTTCATTAAAATCTATTATATTCTTTAAATAAAGTACCATTTCTGGAAATTATGTAATGACCAAAAAGAAAGATGCACAACTAGATGTTATAGCAATCCTAAATACAAAATTTCAACTTTCTACGGCTTACCGTTTTTAAGTTGTGCGAGATACGTTCGTACGTACAGACACGACGAGATGAATTCAGGGATGGTCAAAATGGATATTTCCGTTGAAATCTGAAAACCGGAATTACAATACTTCCTTTACTTTGTACAAGGAAGTAAAAATGAAGTTTAATAAAATAATATTTCGCACTGTTCTTTAAAATTTTGGAATTTTGCGTCGGTTAATTATCAATTTAAGTAGTTTTTGGCATGTTGAGATAATTTTTATGAAGTAACGCATACTACTTAATTATTTACTACGTTATTTGCTCGGGCACCAAAGGGTAAAATGAAATATTTGACACTAAATATTTCTGAATTTTAATTTGTTAAACTATATGTACCTTCTCATATAAAGGATCGCATAAAAATTTACGGAATCGGCAGTATAAAATAATATATATTTTCCCATGTGAAACGTCTATGTCACGGATTCTCTTATTTATCCTGTATATGTATACGTACATTAAATTAAATTCCAATGCAAAAATGTATATATTTTGTTTTCTTACATTGCTACTTACACTAAATAAAAATAAATAGATAAACTTCAGACAATAAACTAAACAATTTAATTAAGTCCGAAAATAAATTCCACTTCGAAATTTACGGTCCATACCTTTAATAAAAGTGAGTCTTATGCCTGTCTGAGTTGATCCTTTGAATGTTATGTTCTTTCCGCACTTTATGCGTTACTGCATCATTCTTATATCCGCTCTAAAGGCCTCTGATGTCTCCTATAAACTGAATTCAACTTAGACGAGACATCATAGTGAGCCTTGCTGAACTACGATTGGTTTTTGTTTGACGTATGAAATTTTATCGATAAAATATAAATCAACAGAGTGTGATGTATGTGCTGTGCTGTAATGTTGGTACGACTGCATTTCGCGACAAAATGGTGGCAAGAATGAAAAGTGTTAACGGTGAATTTGTAGTGAATTTTTGTTTTGAACAATCTGATCGTCTCAAGTAAGATATTTTTTAATATTAGAATTCTACAAGTATAACGTACTGAAAATGTTATTCTTCCAAAGGTATACAAATTGTAACGATTCTTAAGATTACTTATTTATTTCATAAAATACTGGAAATAATATTATATGTAACCACAAATATAATAATTGAACATTATGGAGTCTAAGCTAGGTAATATAATTGATAGTAATAGCTATTAACATATTTAGGAATGTTATCTATATCATAATTACCGCAAATGTCTGTTTGAAATCCGAGCTCGTAGACCGAGGATTTTAAGACATCTAAGGCTTGTTATGATTCATAACATCCGTGGTTTTTTCAATAGTTTATCGGTTTCAGAAAATGAAGATATTAATAAATATCATTTTTTTAAATTCTCTCATTAATGCTACTTTCAGAATGCTGTGGTTAACAGAACAATTATTTTGATATATGTCAATATGACAAATATTCAAATTATGTGCTTTATTTCTCATGTTTATTATTTTAGAATAAAGTAAACCGTACTGAGTTTATATGCAATTTTGAAACCGTTTTTATAACGTTTTTAGTTTTGAAAATGCCATGTATAGAGTGTCAAAACGGTTTTGAATTATCTCAAACCAAAACTAAAATTCATGGGTTGGACTTCAAAACTACTCATGTAAACACTTAAAATTCAGTTTCGATACTGCGCATGCGTAAAGAGCATAACGTTTCTGTCGCTTTGTGTTACTAACCTTCAAATATACTGACAGTTGTATAGTTGTATATAGTGCGTAGTGGTTCGAAGTATATAAAATAATTGGAATATTAGCAAAACGAAGTATTTGGACTGAAGAGGATCTGTCTCTTAAATCAGCTAAATGCGCATGCGCCGAAACTGATTTCAGATCAATTTTTAAGCTTGTTTTGAAAACTGCATGTAAACAGTTTTGCATAATTTTGACTGAAAACTGAAACCATTTTCAAAACTGCATGTAAACGTAGTACATATTTACAAAGATACACTAACGTTATCTGTATGTATTAATGAAGAGCATTATACTTTTATTTTATTTTATTTTCATTTTGTAGACCGTTTGTTGACAAGTCAGTATGGTAATAATATTACTGTACAGATTCAGTTATTACTTAGTTACCAGCCTACTTTTGTACATGTAAACAATGGATAAATATCCTGGAACCGGTACTATTAAAAATTAGCTTGATCACAAACATAATGTTTACAGCAGGTTTTTTTTTAAAAAAATCCAAGTTTTAATTAATATAACCAAAATTGCTAAATTTAATATGTAAAATATCCTATTGTACAGTTTCGTATTATTAAAAGTTCCATAATAAATATTTTTTGATATTATGTAAATATAACTTCTAAATTTACTCACCCTAGTTCAAAAACGGACTATTGTTCCACATTTTTTGGTGAAAATTTAATTTTGTTTATATAAAAACTGCACATTTTACAATTCATGTAGGCGTAATGGCTTCTCTCAGTTTTTACGATTGTAACTCGTGACAAAATTTAATTATCCGACAAAATTACGAAATAAAAGTTCTTTATAAAAATTGTTGAATGAGTAAAACTTTGCCTGAAATGCATCTGCATTAATTGAACTTAATTTTTATATTGTCCTTTGACGTCAGCGAGAAAGATGAATGGGAATCTTAATTATTCCACGTTCCCGCCCAAAATAGAACCGACTATCCTCCCTCAAATTATATTCCAGGCAACAAATAAATCACAAAGATTACATTTTACTCTATTTTCATCATCGTCGCTCGCATAAATAACCTGCTTCTTTCAGATGTTTCAGTCTGGAGATCTGGAAAATAAATATACATTCATTATTGTTTCATTCGGTTGTAATTTAACCGTGAAATACCAACTATCAGAATTCTGATTCATAGAAGTAAATTTCTATGAAATATATGCATTCTTATATTTATAATTTATACAATATTTATTGAAATTGATATATCTAAAACAATCTCTCAGCCTGATTAATCGATTAATTTATCTTATTTATTATTACAATACAATTACCTTTTCGGTTCTTTCTCGTTTCGTAATGCAGATAAATTAGTACATTCATAAAACAAATTTTGTCACTACTAAATATTTTTAAAAAAATCTGATTTGGCCAGCACATTATCTTCCGTCAGTTCTCTATGTATTTTGTACAAATTTCGTACACAAAATTTCTTACAAAAGATTTTATTTCTTGTCCATTACCTTCCGGCAGTTGTATGTATTTTATACAAATTCTATAGAGAAAATTTCTAGGAAAAGATCCTATATTTCCTGAAAATTATAACACAAACATACTACGTCAATTGCACATGACACTAACATCTTTCTTAATATAGTAGCCGTTGCCATAGTTATAGCATTGGCTAATTTATAAAATTTAATTTCTTTATAATTTTATAACTCTTCATCCATTTAATATGAAGTATAAAATGCAGTCAAATCGTGTAGAGAATAAAACATACTTCAATATTTATAATCAATAAATGTGAAATAATTATATTAAATATAGTTTTTTCAAGAAAAACTGTTAAAATCTTCAAATGACGGTACTTCCGGTTGAGCAATTATAACCAAAATCTAATCAGCTCTTCATATGGATGTAACGAAGAAGAATACGAAACAATTAGATTTTTTGGAATTGTAGTACCTATTAGAGTTATCGCAGGCGAAATTTATGTAACACACACGCGCGCACGCACACACGCACACACGCACACACGCGCACACACACACAAACACACACACACACACACACACACACACACACACACACACACACACACACACACACACACACACACACACACACATACACATTATCGTAAAATAGTAAAATCGTATTCTTTGGACCCTAAAACGTGCTTATTGATTAAAAAATCATTACCAATTTTTTTGACCAAAGACAATACCTTCCTTACCTAAAGGTGACGGGACGGGAGGTAAAAAAGTATCGTGTCTGCAGTCCCGACCGCGAAACAGTGTTCAAAAAATATATAATAAGCGTGGTTTACGCAATTTTTTAAAATATATTTTAACATTATCTAACCTAACACACAAAATTCATGCTTCAAAAACTAAGACCGAGTTTTGTGCGTTAGGTATAGGTTTTTATTGTTATTTTTAGAGAAAAATATTAAGCTAAGTATAAGGTGTTCAAAAACGGTCCCGCGTTACTAAATCACGCCTTATCGTGATTTAATCGGTCGTCCGCGCCTCTTCAGGACTTTAATTTGTTGAACACGATCCCGCGGTCGGGACTCTAGCCACTTCCTTTTAAAAATGCATAATATCTGAACATTAAAAATTTACAAAGTCGATATTAAATACATAGTTTATTTGACAACTTTATAAATAATAAAAATATTAAAAAAATGTACGAAACCAAATTTTTTTTTTAATTTACAGGAAAATATATTGTTAAATCTTAGAAACCTAAAATCCTGAAAGTTTCAAATCTTAATAACCCAAAATCGTAATAGATTAAAATTCCAACTTCATCTTACTATCGCCATTATATTAATATTCAGTGGTGAATTAGTGATCAAGATTTTCATTTTTTTTATTGAAAATTTAGACGAGGTTCGTATCTAATTTTAAACTCTTGGAATTTAAATGTAATGCACTTTATTATTTATGCATAGATGATTAATCTACTCGTATAACTTATTAATTGTCAGATATAGGTACTACTTTTGTATTGAATGATTCAGTAATGCTCGGCTAAGTATTTCATAAGTACATAAATAAAACAACTATATTATAAATAATGTTTCAGAACTACAATTACTAATTTAATAAATTTATTACAGAATTCAAAGTTGTTTTTCTTATTTATGGAAGCAGTTTCAGAATTTTATACGCTTTCAAATAGTGTCAAGGTAGATACAGAATAGTTCGCAGAATAGATATGAATACGAATGAATCATAAAATCTGTAATATCATAGTTTACCAAAGCGTTTATTGGAATAGTTTTTTTATATGGGAAATATTTTTCCTCGCCAGTTATTTTATAATTTTTTTGTTAACTTCATACTTTTCAAAATGCAGTAAACATTTTGTAATATATCAAATTCAAAGTGTCAAAAGTGTTTACTTTAAATATCTGTAATGTATAGAGCTGAGGGATTTATTGAACTGAAAATAAAAGTCGAGTTGTCACAAACGAGAAACTTTGAACAAACTCAACCGGTGCTTCGGGCGTATATTTCAACCCGGAGCGAATATTTCACAATGCGATTTATGCAAGGCATTACTCAATATGAATTTATTACTTTAACTGTTGATTCTCATTATTCAAAAGTTTCTAACAGATAAAGTAAAGGGACATAAAATAAGTTTCGAAATTAAAAAAAAAACTGACAATATATAAAACTATAATCCAACAAAGTTCAAACAACGACATTTTGATTATTTTCTTCACGCTCTACTAAAAAGAAAACAGATTGCAATATATAAAAATAATGAGGATGAATTTAGAGAGTGTTATTCTTAACTAATTTCTTTGTTTCGTTTGCAATTAAATATTTTCATATTATATTTTCATACATAAATCACTACTTATTTATAAAGCACCACATAAAGTTGTACGGGATATCCCAAACTCATATTAGTTGGGCGGGTTAACATTTTCAAGAAACAAATTATAAAACTTACGCAAATGGTGAGAAATTTCTCAAAATTTCTTTCGACTAGTTTAAAATATAGATTTTAAACTTAAGCCCATTTCCACCGATTGTGTTAATGCGTAAGAGCTATAATTAAAAATCTGATGTGGCCAGCACATAACCTCTCGCCAGATATTTTACCTGGTTGTACGCATAAAACAAAAAATATTTTTATATTCGCAATCGTAGATAAAAATTTCCCTCTAGTGGCGCAAATCGGTACTACGGAAAGCAATCGTACAAGCGCCATATTGAATAAGTGACAGCTGAGTTAGTAGTGTAGTAATTAATAATTAAATATTTAAACTTATGGCTTTCATATAAATAAGTTTTTAAACTTGGTTTGTATACACAGTCAACGAAACTCAGTGAATAGTGTGAACTGTCATATGTCAAACCCATCGTATGGCGGCCATCTTGTTTCGAAAATCAGCGCCTCTATCGTTAATTTCGATTGCGAATACAAATACATATATTCATGTCTCACTACAAAATAATTCTCATTTATATTTGCAAAATCTATGGGATACTTTAATATAAATTATGTACAATACATACATTTTCTTTATATTCAATATCCTGAAATTTTCTTTTTCTACTTTCTTTTCTTTTCCTTCATATTCGTTATTTTTTCGCAAATTCCTTTTATATTCTTTTTTGCGTATATTCTTTTGCGTTGTTGACTATTTTTTTTTATTTTCATAATCTTCATAATGATGTACAAATATTTTTGACAGTGGCATACAAATATTTTTGACAGTGACATTTATATGTCAATTACAAACATTTGAATTTCTTGCCTTGAAGTAGATTGATCTCAGATTTTTACATCAAATTATTTTATATGCATTTCTTTATCTCTAAATCTATAGAAGATTAAATAATGAATTTATATTTATCAAATAAAGAAGTTAACGTTCTTTAATATAAGTATTTACATAAATTTTTGATAAATAATATTTAGATGATTTTTTTCTTATAACTACTACTTCCGGTTGTCCAATTGTTACCAAAACTTAATCAACTCTTCCCATTATTGTTAGATTGAGGAATCCGTAGTATCTCTTAAGTCTTATAGTATTTGAGAAATCGTGGATCCGACATCCACATACACACACACACACACACACACACACACACACACACACACACACACAATATTATAATTGGATTCTAGGGACCTTAAAACGTGCTTATTCACTAAAATCTGGATATGTGATTTTTAGCATGAATTCAATACCTCTCTTAGCAAGAGGTAAAAACTAAGCGCAATGCATAAAAATGTTTATAAAATAAATAAATAAATATATCATCACGGCATATTACCCATTGCTGGGTGTGCCAATCTGCTTTATACGCAGATATCGGTAATGATGATGACATATTTGTACCGTGCGGGCGTCACCTCACGGGCACTCATTGCTAGCGTGGAGAGTGCACCACAATACTATAATGTTTATCATATGGAAAAGTTTACTACCATTTCCAGCAGTGCAAAAGGCTTAATGCTTAAGAACTAAGAGATTGGCACACCCAGCAATGGGTAATATGCCGTGATGATATATTTATTTATTTATTTTTACTAAGAGTAAGCGTAAGAACAAAAGTTTCCAAACTCCAAAGTGTAAGGCTTAATAACTAAGCGTAATTGTGAGATGGACATACATAGCTGTCTTTATTTTCTAATCTGAATTGTCAACTGTCAGTCTACTTTATAATTATTGTTTTTTTTTTAAATTTGATATTGACATAGATACAGAAAATTGTGTATAATGGCATAAGTACACAGCTGGAAATGGTATCCTTGTAAATTGTTATAATGCCTTAAGCCTTATGCACAAATTATTATGCATTAAGAATTAAAACATTCCGTGGAAATGAGGCTTTACAAAAACTGAATTTGTTATTTAAGTATTCCGCCATTTAATAATGGGTTACATTGCCTTTATTAGTAATACCAACTTTAATTCTATTAGGCAGTGGATCCCTAAGTTCTGCACATTTTCTTGTAAGTATTGTCCCGTATGTCTTGCAAGGTAGATTTTAATGTTCGCACTGAATTTTTACGAAGTTGCTTATCATTGTGTCAAAAGTACAGAGTTTTGGTAGAAGCTAAATCTGGATTAGGAGATGAGCCTTCAAATACCGGTCGAACTATTGTTACCAATCATTCGGCCCACAGTTTTTTAATAGTGTTAAGCCTATATTTAAAGCCGAAAGAATTTTTAGAATTTTCTAACTATTTGTATGGATTTTATAATTTGTTGAAAATGTAAACCGGCCCAACTAATATAAATTTGGGTGGTATAATATTTGAAGAAAATTGTTTCCCTTGTTAAACACCTGTGTAACAATTATACTGTTACACTCTATACCCGAATTCGGGCATTATCCAAAAAATTGTTCAGAACTAGTTGTGAATCCTGAAAATTCTCAAACCCGAAAAACAGCCACAGCACGAAGTGGATTTATCTAAATCTAAACTTATAAGAAATATTAATAAACTTTCCTAACCATTACTTGTATTGTTCATTTTTTTCTATTTCGGTGGAGTCTATAAACGCACTGAAAACAAGTCATTAAGAAGATCTATAAACGCACTGTTTATGGCGCTTTTCGTTTTCTAGAAGTGGTATGACTGCTTTCAAATCTGACAGAATAATGACTCATAACCTCAAATTGCTGTCACACAACAATGAATTTTCACCTGTGAAATTAAAAATTTTACGGGAAGAGCATAACTTATAAAAACACCAAGTCATATTTTTGACAAGTCGCATTTTTTAAAAATCTAACAATAACAATAATTCTATATTGTTTTTAACTTATTACATGTATTACAATAATTTATATTGATGGGGGTGAGTCAATTTTTACCTTATATTTTGGATTATTTTACTAATTTGCGGTACGTTGATGGAGATGAGATGAAGAAAGGGCAGTCACAAACACCTAAGCCCCTGGTGAGAATCGAATCCACGACCCCAAGAACCGGGAAGTGATGGTCGCTTCAAGCGCTGTAGAAACTCGCTGTCTCAGCTCACTCGGCTACCGAGGCGGCTTTATATCAATTGTAATACATGTAATAAGTTAAATACAATAAAGAATTATTGTTTTTACCTTCCGTCACTTTTAGGTAAGGAAGGTATTGTCTTTGGTCAAAAAATTCGGTGGTGGGTTTTTGATGAATAAGCACGTTTTAGGGTCCCTAGAATACGATTTTACTATTTTTACGATGATGTCTGTATGTGTGTGTGTGTGGATGTGTGTGTGTGTGTGTGTGTGTGTGTGTGTGTGTGTGTGTGTGTGTGTGTGTGTTACAAAATTTTCGTCTACGATAACTCTAATACTACAATTCCAAAAATTATAATTCTTTCGTATTCCTCTTCGTTGCATCTACATGAAGAGCTGATTAGATTTTGGTTATAATTGGTCAACCGGAAGTACCCTCATTTGCAGATTTTAACAGTTTTTCTTGAAAAAACGATGTTAAATATAATTTTTTCACATTTAATATTATTATAAATATTAAAGAACATTGTATTCTCTATACGATTTGACTGCATTTTATACTTCATATTAAATGGATATAGAGTTATAAAATTATAAAAAAATTAAATTTCATAAATTAGCCAGCTATGCTAGAAACAGTTACTATATTAAGAAAATTCTGATTGAAAGATGTCAGTGTCAAGTGCAATGACATATTCGTAGTATATTTGTGTTAGAATCTTTTTGCTCTAAATTTTCTGTATGAAATGTGTATAAAATGCATACAACTGTCGAAAGGTAATGTACATACAAGAAATTTATAATCTTTTGCAAGGGACTTCATGTATGGATTTTATAAAAAATACATACGCATTTACGAAAATTCTACCGGTAGATACCGCATCTACCGACTGTGTTCGAAAACACGAGTGGTAAAAAGTTACCGTGTTCGAAAATTGTTCAATATCTACCAAATCCATCTACTGGATTCATGAAGAATCTAATCTCAAAAAAAGGTAGTGATGCAAAGCGAAGCGTGCGCGGTAAAAGTGGAAATGTGTTCAAAGTAGGACTCATTTTGTTAACTACATTAAATTTCTAACCTGTTTTAAACTTTCAAATTTTTTCGTAGATTATGGATCTACCTTGTTTACCACTTGCGTTCTTATAATATCGATTCCGGTAGCTATAAACTGATAAAAGCTGTTTACCGGTAACAGTTCACCGGTAGAATTTTCGTAAATACCTCATATAACTGACGGAAGGTAATGTGCTGGCCACATCAGATTTTTTAAAAATCTAATAACATTATAAAATTACCTAAAAAAATAAATAGTATAAAAACATGTTTCATAAAGTCTGTTATCGCACTCCTTTGTAAAACTGGCAGCAAAGCGGTTCGTTTTCCAAACATGGGCACGCACCTTTAACGTATTGCTTTATGAAAGTTGTTTCTTATTGAACTATTAAGTAATATTTGCTGAAGTAAAATTCAAGTGTTCAGAAATAGTTACAGATACATATGTACTAAATATTGTGAAACTACTATAACAGATATTTAATCATACTTAGGGATGATGACATGTCCGGTTTTTTGCTTTAAATATAAATATCTCAAATTTCACTTTGGTTACAATCTAATCAAAGATTGCCACACGAATAAAAACTCTAAAAATACTACTCCTACTACATATTGATTATATCCTCCTTTCCTAAGTGCTCCACATTGGAGTTCCGGGAAGTAATATGTGAATTCTAAAATTTATACAAAACTGCGTCTCCCATCTTATGTGAAGAAATTTCTTGCATTTATCAATCATTTTCAGTCTGAAAAGTGTAGTTTTTGTTCGATGAAAGCAACAGATTTGCAAGGGCGATTATTTTAATGGTTTCTATGAGTAAAAGCGTCGAGCAGGCCTTGGATTTGGATATGCACTGCCAAGGTTGATCCTTTAGAAGGATTTTCGATCGTGCACTTGAAATTTTAACTTTTTACTGAATACAAAAAGTAAGGATGAGGATAATGGAGCAGATAGAATTATTTATGAGATCACTGAAATAATAGAAGACATAAATTATTTTTTTGTTATTCAAAGTAAATTAATGAATAAAATAATTTAAAAATGATTATAGACGCATTGAAATAAATATATAATTGTACAAAGATATCTTTCATAAATAAGTGAAATTAATATCGCCAGAAGAAAGTATAAAATGTATTATCTTTTTGAGAATGTAATACATTAGTCACGTGACATGTTGTCCGCCAATCAACTTTCAGAATCTCCCTAGTCTATCACAGTTATAATAAAAAACAAAGAAATTATCACCTTATTTATATGCTTTACTAAGGGATTTGCTTTCTTTATTTACAACATTGACAGATATTTTGAGTATAAAAATGAGTAATAACTCAAACTCCGATATATAAAAAACCTCGTATCATGTCTTATAATATGTAAGTATATTAAAAGTTAGGTTATCAGCACTCACAATGGCTTGTACCACGATCACGGTTTTAACTAAAACGCTGGTTTAAGAAATGTCAAATTTCATTATACATTAATAATAATAAATAATGTCAAATTTATCAAAATATTATTTTAAAGCAGAATATAGTTCTTATTCAAACAAATATTTTTTTAAAAAATCGTTCAAACATAAGGGCGAAATTAAATATTGAAATTTGAATTTGACATTTCTTAAAACAGCGTTTTAGTTAAAACCGTGATCGTGGTACGAGCCAATGTGTTATGTTCTTAGTTCTCAATCTGCGTCACAACAAAAATTCATTATATTCTCTCACTAAATATAAGCCCGTTATATGATTAAAATCGAAGATATTTCTCGTGAAACCGAAGCAGCATATTTCACTCGTCCTTCGGACTCGCGAAATCTGCACCTGGTTTCACTCGAGAATATCATCGATGATAATCATATTACTTGTTGTATTACGTATGAATATAATAATATTATTATTATTCAGTAATAATACTTATTATTATTATGAGTGCCTGTGAGGTGACGCCTGGTAAACACCCGCACGGTACAAATATGTCATCATCATTACCGATATCTGCATACAAAGCAGACTGACATACCCAGCAATGGGTAATATGCCGTTATAATATATTTATTTATTTGTATTATTAAAAATGCAATATCCATCAGGCGCATGCCCAATTCTAGGGTAAGGAGAAAAATACATTAACAGAAGGTAATACATTTCTTTATTTCATGGACTGAATTGTAAAAAATATCAATCTCATCTTCAATGACACTGTACGATTTTACCATGTGATGTATAGGAAATTTTGTCAGAATATTTGATTTAGCTGTTTTTAAGTAGAAGATGGCTTTAAATCTCGACGACAATCTGATGACTTGGATGGAAAGTCGATTATTGATATCCATGCAGTCAATGTCGTTGTTAATAATTTTATGCAAAATAATTACTGCAGAAACTTCTCGTCTTTGTGCGAGTGAGGCTAAATCAAATTTTTCTAGAAGTTGTGATTGCGGTGTACCTCTTTGTGGATAAAATCCTTCCAGAATATAAGTAGCAAATTTTAAAAAGTTTCTTTGAATAAGCTCTAATGATTCTAATTGGTTATTTTGTATCGGATTCCAGATCACCGAACAGTACTCTAGGTGAGGACGAACAAGAGCAACAAATAAAAGACGTAAAGTACTCAAACTGGAAAACATGTCGGAATTATGGATTACGAATCCTAAACACTTCAATGCAGACGATGTTTTATTTTCAATATGTGCGGTAAAAGATAGTTTTGGGTCGAAATATACCCCTAGGTCGCAAATGATTTCTGGTCTACATAAGATGTTATTATTTATGGAGTAGTCAAAATTTACTGGATTATACTTTTTAGGAAAAGACATGCACTGACATTTTTCAATATTAAGAAAAAGTTTATTGTTTATTTTATATGGGGTCTCGTGGCCGCGTGCCTGAGCGTCAGGTCGCGAATCTGGGGAACCGGGTTCGATCCCGACCGACGCCAAATATTTCCAATTTTAAATGGCACAAAATTGACCCCTGTGGTGCACTCTCCACGCCAGCAATGAGTGCTCGTGAGGTGACGCCTGGTAAACGCCCGCACGATACAAATATGTCATCATCATTACCGATATCTGCATACAAAGCAGATTGGCACACCCAGCAATGGGTAATATGCCGTGATGATATATTTATTTTATTTATTTATGTATATACAGCAAGGGAAAGAAATACATTATTCTTTCATAAGTTTAAAGTCGAAGGAAAAGTAGCATTCTCTTCTGAGGTGTATGTACTATTTCTTCTATGACCGAGAGGTGCAAAATTTATTTTTACAAGAACAAAGAATTTAGGAATTTTATTGTAGTGGGATGCGCAGGACAGGTTAGTTTGGAGCCAACATTTCCGTTGAGACTCGTTCAAGGAGAGAATTAACTAAATGATGCTGATGATGCCATTTGAAGTTTGTTGGCAGTACAATGACACATGACAACAGTGGACATTTATTTCAATAATTATAATTATTAAGTTCTGGATCCTCGTTGTTCTGTGCTAAGAACCGCAAGAAATAGTTGGTGCTGCAGGTGCGACAGTTTTAAACTTTTACCTCCGAATTCCAGAAATTTGTCGTTTCTTGTCAAAATAATAGAATCTCGCTTAGGGAAAAAATGTTCACATTTCGTCCTTAGAGGCAAAATGGTGTCTCTTTCAATGTTAATACCATAAAAAATGTCTTTTACTTTCGGTCATAACTTATTTCAATTTAACATACGTTTTATATATTTTTTTAAACTTATTAATTTTTAAAACTACATATCTGCTTCATAAAAATAAATATTATATTCCATTAACTTTCCCTTTCCCGCCATAAAAATTCAAATATAAAATGATGTAATAACACAATTTCCCTCAAGTCCTTTTGGGCAAACTCTTTACAGTTTCCACCCTTTTTGTCTGACACTTAGACCTTCAAACTTACTCCGCTCACGTTATTCTAATTTTATTCTGGAATAAATTGTCCTTTCGAATAAAAGTAACCATAACAGAGAATGGAACCCGAGTTCCAAGGACGATAATCTAACTCGTTAACAGCTGGACACCTGATGGCAGACGCCTCTTTACGAGAGACCTTGTTTACTTTTATAGAAAGAGATTTAATTTTCTCGCGATCTAGTGGTTGTTAAAGGATACAGCATGTAATTGTCACATCATCAAGGACTTTAGAGTAAGTGTTAAGGAAGGAAGTTAAATAAATTTACAGGATTCAAGGGTAATACGATAAAGAATGTAAGGATTATATTAAATTAGGTACTTACAATCTTGTTTATCTTATACTTTAAGGAGCTTTCAAAATATTTCTGAATATAACTGACATTATACACGATCCATAAATTTTTATTTATTATTTTTCTTATATTTTCATACAATTTTCACAAGTTTTAATATTGCAGCTATATTCATGGACAGACTTTAAACAATGGAATATGTAACTAAATTTTGATTTTTACATTATCAACCCGATTCACTCCAGCAATGAGTGCCCGTTAGGTGACGCCTGGTAAACGCCGCGTGGTACAAATATGTCATCATCAATACCGAATTCTGTGTAGGAAGGTATTGTCTTTGGTCAAAAAATTCGGTGATGAGTTTTTAATGAATAAGCACGTTTTAAGGTCCCTAGAATACGAGTTTACTATTTTTACGATGATGTCTGTATGTGTGTGTGTGTGTGTGTGTGTGTGTGTGTGTGTGTGTGTGTGTGTGTGTGTGTGTGTGTATGTGTGTGTGTGTGTGTGTGTGTAACAAAATTTTCGTCTACGATAACTCTAATTCTACAATTCCAAAAATTATAATTATTTCGTATTCTTCTTCGTTGCATCCATATGAAGAGCTGATTAGATTTTGGTTATAATTGGTCAACCGGAAGTACCCTCATTTGAAGATTTTAACAGTTTTTCTTGAAAAAATGATGTTAAATATCAGTTTTTCACATTTAATGTTATTATAAATATTAAAGAACATTGTATTCTCTATACGATTTAACTGCATTTTATACTTCATATTAAATGGATATAGAGTTATAAAATTACAAAGAAATTAAATTTCATAAATTAGCTAGCTATGCTAGAAACAACTACTAAATTAAGAAAATTCTGATTGAAAGATGTCAGTGTCAATTGACATATTTGTAGTATATTTGTGTTATAATTTTACTCGAAATATAAGATCTTTTTGCTCGAAACTTTCTGTATGGAATTTGTTTAAAATACGTACAACTGTCTAAAGGTAATGTACATACAAGAAATTTAGAATCTTTTGCAAGGGACTTTCTGTATGGATTTTATAGAAAATACATACGCATTTAAGAAAATTCTTCCGGTAGATACCGCAGCTACCGATTGTGTCCTAAAACACGAGTGGTAAAAACTTACTGTGTTCGAAAATTATTCAATATCTACCAGATCCATCTACCGAATTAAAGAATCTAATCTAAAAAAAAAAAAGTGATGCAAAGCGAAGCGCGCGCTTTAAAAGTGGAATTGTGTTCAAAGTGGGACTCTGCTCAGTTTGTTAACTACGTCAAATTTCTAACCTGTTCTAAATTTTCAAATTTTTTCATAGGTTATGGATTTGCCTTGTTTACTACTTGCGTTCTTAAAATATCGATTCCGGTAGCTATAACCTGATAAGAGTTCACCGGTAGAATTTCCGTAAATACCTCAACTGACGGAAGGTAATGTGCTGGCCACATCAGATTTTTATGATTAAAATGAAAAACTGTAACTAGTGGTTAATTATAATGATAATAATAATAACAA
The DNA here is from genome assembly GCA_963082715.1 of Harpalus rubripes. Classification (NCBI taxonomy): domain Eukaryota; kingdom Metazoa; phylum Arthropoda; class Insecta; order Coleoptera; family Carabidae; genus Harpalus; species Harpalus rubripes. The sequence goes on from OY720449.1 coordinate 22,871,788, forward strand.
TAAATTTATTTCCCAATAGTAGCCAATTACAGGCCAGGAAAATTTGGATTAGATGAAAGTATCATTAATCAATAGATTAGCTGCATTACAAGATATAACTATTGAAGAATATTTTAATATCTCGGTACGCATTGGCGGTAGACGGAACGTAGCCTGCGAACGTAGAATGATACCCTGGTTAGAAGGAAAGGTGCATCTATCTTGTTGCTGATCAAGTTCTTGAGGAATCTAGCAGCGGCCCATTCTCGCCTATCAGTAAGGGATGTCATGGAATGTCGCTGAAGTGCGGTGGATTTGATCCAATATCTGTAACTGATTGATAAGCATGTGTAGAATGTCATATCAAACATGCATATTCCAGTTTACTCTAGACATATGCACAGAATAAAGTTTTCAGAACCGTAATATCAATAATAGTATATTATATACTCAGGGACTAAAGTGCATATTCAATCCTGTGGGTGAAGTTTATCACCTGAGGGATTGAATGCACTTTAGTCCTGTAGTATACACGCTATTTTTCGCACTCCCGTATCAAATGGAACCATATTAGTGTAAAGAAATTAATCTTACAATTTGACAATACAAATGTCAAAAATTTTGTTCAAATTTAAACTCAACGCCTGCTCAAAATGTAGTGCAGATACGAATAAATAAATCATAGTAACTATATGATGTTATGGAAACATATTGTTTATTTTTACTTTAGTCCCCAAGGGACTTTTTTCATATTTAATCCCTCTGGGACTGAATTTGAACTTTAGTCCCTGAAATGAGTGATTAGAATCGCTCTTTAGTCTCGGGAGTGCGAAAAATATTTTTAGATTCTCATTATAAAACCTAAAATCTTGCTAGCAGAGTTACTAATATTGTTTACTTGCTCAAGAAAAGTAAAGTTTTTGAAAAACGTTACACCAAAATCCTTGATAGAATTGTTTTTTGTTAATACATCTTGTATCTTGTAAGAATACTCTTATACAATATTTCTTCGACTGTAAGTAATAGTGCAACATTTATATACATTTAAGATTAATTTATTTTCAATACACCAATTACCGTAAAATCAATATCTGATTATAGTTGAAAAGCATAATAGGGGATTCCACAAATTTTTTATATAATTTCATCAGAAAGTATAAGTAAAACTAAGACTATTGGTGAAAATCTAGTGAAAAAAAGTGAATTATGGTCCCTCGAAGTTTGAAAATATGTAGATATGACGTCACGAATATAAGTTTTTATATAAAACTGTTTTCTTCATGGATCTAAAATGTTCTTGAAATATATGCTATTTTAAAATCAAATTTATAAAAAACAAATTCATACTGTAACACTGTACGAGTCTACATGCTTTATAATTGCAAGTGTATCAAAATTATTAAGTTTAATGCGAGAAATGTATATTCAAATAAAAACTGTTTGAGAATTGCAGTACTGGACTGGTAGCCACGTGTCTACTTCGATTGGTAGTAGACTCCACCCCCTAACTCGGTATTCGTTATATATTTATAGGTGGTATTTGAGTCGCCAATCAAAATAATATATATGGATTTCGTATGAGTGACGAGCTGCTAAAACAAAACCCCCTTATTTCCGAAGTATTTCAATTATATCATTTTATTTCTTTATTAATATTCATTATTAAGCATCTACTTTCATTATTTTTTACTAATTTCTCTTAATTCGATTGAGCTGTAATCCCCTATTAAGAGTATTCATAGATGAGATAGGTTTAAGTCGTCGGCATAAGCTAGGATATTACAATTAAGGGATGTAAGTAGGTCATTTATGAACAAGTTAAATAAAAGTGGTCCTAGGTTCGAGCCCTGGGGTAGTCCTGAAATAGCAATGAACTTAAATGATTCAAAACCATTATGCGACACCGAACATACTATATTTAAAGATAAGATTTTAATAATGAGACGATAGACGGAGCTGCACCCAAGTTACCAATGCAAGAACTTTTGCAAAATTATTGATGGAAATTGGACGGTAATATTTTATATTTTGTAAGTCGGAGGTATATTGAAACTCATTTCTAGTCACACACCTCAATATAGTTAACAAAATTTTAAAAAATACATTTTTTTTGTATGATTCGTAGACCATCTAATAAAAATTATAGGTTTTGTTATTAAGAGGCATATTTACCCCTGTGCTAAAATATGAAGCGAAAATTCAAATAAATTGTTCCTGTACTAGAACTATTAACATTTTAAAAAATTCAACACAACCCAAACCTACTTGCGACATTAACCTACATTTAAAAATAATAATTATTGAAATCTATTAATATTTGACTTTGATTTTATAGGCAAAACAGCATTTCTCGATTTTCCCATAAAATCAAAGTCAAATACTAATAAATTTCAATAATTATTTTTTTAAAATACAGGTTAATATCGCAAGTAAGTTTGTGTTGTGTTGAATTTTTAAAAATGTTAATAGTTCTAGTAGAGGAACAATTTATTTGAGTTTTCGCTTCGTATTTCAGCACAGGGGTAAATATGCCTCTTAATAATTATTATTCGGCATTACTCAATGTTTTATTTGCCTGTTTCCAAAATACTGCTATTATTGTCAGTTAAACGATAAAACATTAATGGTTGTATGAAACAGTAAGGATCTTGATCAAATTTGTGATCTGTCAAAATTTATGTTTTACGCGGTCATAAATTCTTCTTCATAAATTTCATCAATTGTTCATGAATTCAATTACATCTTAAACGAGTTTTTCTTGAAAAACACTAAATAGAACAAGGAGGGTGTTTATAAGGAAACAAACATGTAATAAAAATGTAATTCAACAAGAGCAGCTGAAAAATATATGCATTTTTATGAGTATACTCGTAACTGTATTTGACATAGCATTAATTAAAAATATTATTCATTTGTAGTGATAGCCACGAAATTGTAACAAATACAGAAGAATATTAAATTTTATATTCGATATAACAGGTTCCAAAATATGAACAATTAAATCTGATTATTGATTTTCGTGAGAATTTATGTACAACTTTTATTTGAAATGCTTTTGTCTAAAATTAATTGGGTAGCTTTGCGCATGGAAAAACTGATTTCCCGTATTAAATGCATATGGCCAGTGGTCGAAGTGGCAAGTTTTCCCATAGATATGGTTAATTTACAAAAATTGTATGGCATATCACCGTACACCGGCCAAATCAACCACTGCATATGACCCACTTTACAATTACTGCTTCCTCTACTCTACTGGAAGAAACGTAACCTCAACTTGTTAGTTATAATAATTACAACAATTTCAAGTAGTGTTTCTCATTTCTAGTAACCCTAACCTACTTCTTGATCCCTAGATAACCTCAAAAATCCTCGTTTGTGGAAATTCTCGCCTGTTTATAGTTTCTAGTCGTTCATTTGTCCGGCATGTCAACTGGACGTGAGTGTTGTTCTGTTGTTTTTCAGTCATGATGGCCCTCGTGTTACACACTCCATGTAGATGAGTTAATTCGCCGCATGTGCTGTATGTTGTACATATGTGTCTACTCGATGCTCATATCAACGCTCTTGTTCCGTTATTATTACTCACACACATTGTAGTGGTTTTATGCCAGAATTAATTGACTAGCGATGAATGACGGTTCATATTCAATTGTGGTAGATTGATAATTAATTAATATCTATATCTCCTCTCATTGTGTCCCGAAATTTATCAAATGGAAATTAAATAAATACATCATTTATGATTTTTGTCCACTTTAAATTGATAGACCGGGAGTAGAAACATCACAAAAATCCAAATTTTTAAGAATTAAAAGCTTATGACAAATTAGAGGCTACGGAAACCCACATGCAAAATGTCGAGACCATGTAGTAGCTTTTGGATAGTACTTTTCTTCCAAGCGCTAGATGGTGCCAGGTGCAGTATGGCCGACATAATAAAATTAATAAATTACATATCTCGAATTGATCTATAGCAAGCCGCGGAATTTCAATTTTTATGACAAGCATGGACGTGTTTTAGTCATTTATGTCAAAATTATATCTGACTTAAAATCACATTAAAGTAAAGAAAGCGATTGAATTAATATTAAACGATTTCTTATACTACTATTTTAGATATTTTACGGCTGTGCACTACACTACTAACATTCATGCCTGAGAGGGATTCAAACCCGGAACCTTTGCTTTGCGATTACGTTGCTCCTACGTTATTTTGCTCGGCTGTCAACATTATTTTTCACTCTTTATTATTCTGATCTATAAACATTTCAAAAATGTATGTATTTTTGTCATGTGCTCCAGATATGCTGCTCTCTGGTGAATTGGGCTACGTCGATGAAAGTATTATGATTATTACCAATCATTGCAATCATTATGTAACAAAAATTTGATGAAATCACAAATAAACTTTTTTCCGTTAATCTACTTTAAAAATTTACTCTATTCCAAAGTATTGCGGGTCGCTAGTCATAGTCATCCTTCATATTGCCTATATATACACCAGGTTGCCTACTTCACAATTAGTTTTTCTTCCAAGCGCCAGACGGCGATACTTGCAAGATTGTCTCAATTGTTACAGTGGTCGTCGGCCATCTATAAAAGGTTTATATGATCCGTGCTGTCATCTTTGACAATTCAATGAATTTTAGTAGTCTTTGAGGTTTACCACTAGATAACACAGACTTTTGTTATAAACAAAGTTCAATTTTCTCAATTTTCATTTTGAGAATTTGAATTCTACATCTTTTTTTTTTTTCTAAAAATGGAATACTCTAGGTTTGTTCCTACAACAAGTCAGGACTGTCATATGGACGTCAGAGGCATGCGCATTTTAAAAAGATCGTTCTAACCGACTGTTGTACAGTCCACCGGCCTGTTGTATGATTGTTCCTACAGACTACGGATGCATACATGAACGCATCCGCGGACTGTCAGATCCATGCACTGGTCTGTGCTTTGTACCCGAGTATGTACCATTTGTCAGCACATACGCACAACAATTTTTGCGAGTTGCGAGGAAAATATCGAAGCATAATGAGTGATTTGGAATTTGATTCAGAATCTTTGTTATCTGACTGATCTGATGAAGAAATGGATTTGATATTTGGCCAACTTCCATATACCTCGCATAAAAAACCGTAATTATTTAGGTATATGTAATACGATAAATAATAAATATTTGCTTTTAGATAATTCATTTTTTCTGTAGAAAAGACAGTAATTAATTATGATGATATGACAAGTCCGTTCCAACCATACAAAGTTTCTTACATATGACTGAATGAGTACATGAACAAGACATGCGCCCAAAAGGGTTCATGAATGCATACATGCACGCATTCAAAAAGTCTTGTAGGAACAAACCTCAAGAGTATAATGAAGAGCCTCCGTAAGAACGCCAAGAAATTATTAATTCTAAGCTTACCAACGAATTCTTGAAAGTTGTACGAATGCAGCTTTATAACCTATAACTACGAATTTTCTCAAATTTCAATACGACAATTTTGAGTTCTACGCCGTTTTTTTTTTTTTTTCTAAAATGGAATACTTGTAATAATAGGATATTAAAAATGCTAAAACTATAAATATTTTTTAAAATAAATTAACAGTACCTTATAGAAAGAAATTATTATGATGACGAATTTCTGAATTGTAAGTCCTAATTTATTTTATTTTCGAGATCTCGTTTATGTAAACTTAGATTTTATTCGTGTTATTGTATTTTCGTAGTATGTACCTACTATATTTATTTTAATCTTCTTGACTTTTTCTACACAATGGTCGTTGAAATAAAAAAAAAACTATTATTATTAGTAGGTATATTTATTACCAATTATATCTAGAACATTGTACCATGCAGCCTATAACCTACATTAGACAACTGGACTGTAACATATTTTCTCCCTAGAGGCAAAATGTTTCATTTCTGTCATGATTTTGATGATAGAAGTATCAATTTCTATTCCCGGTGGTGAAAACATATGTTCACCTCTATTCTATTCTGTAAGAAAGTTGCTAAGTCTTAGCAACATTGCTAAATAAATTAGCCAATAGAAACGAATGTAAGGCCTACCATTTTTATATTTTCTTCAGTGTTTGCTATTATTATTATTTGTTATTTTTTATAACAATGTTGTTAAGTTAGAAACTTTTACACATTACTGAAACCTGAGTCAATCTACTTTTTATTTGCAGATTTCGGTAATGACGATATATTTCTTTCATAAAAGATAGGTACTTACCTGATGTCACCTACTAAGCTTTATAAGCTGTCGTGAAGAAAGCACCAGAATAGTTACTGTTGCCCTCTTTGAAAATTCAGTCGGATTCGAACCCGGTAATATTCATATTTTTAATAAGTTCATTGCAAAAAACGATATTTGAATCTATTTTTTCAAGAACTTAAAATAAATTTATTTTCTATCAGATATGTAACATCGTTAGAATTTGTATACGTACCTAATTAAATAATAGACGGATATAAAATCATTACAGGTAGAAATTAAAAATATATGGGCAATCATGTCAGAAAATGTATTTTAAAAATTTATTGCAGTACCTATAAATTATCTTATTTGCGCAAACAAGTCTTCAAAACAGTATATGTAGGTCAAAATGATGCTGATTTCAACATATTTTATAAAGTATTTGTTAACATAGTGCCGTAAAGGTATTGTTAATTTTTTCATATTTTTATACATTTAATCAAACTTATTTCATTAGCACTTTTGACCAATAACTAAAAGACCGGAGTCAGAATTGTATTATTTACATTATTATTAAAAACATAAGAAATCACTTGATAATGATTATATATTCAAGCAAATAACGTAGTTTGAAGAAGAAATTATAAACTTTCCATAAAATTTGTAATTTTCAAAATTGCTTTCAACAATTTAATATTTCCTTTGATATGTACAAAAAAGATTATCAATATTATTTAGTCACCTTGACCTTAACATTATTGACAATCCTACTATAATATTCTGAAGGAAAATATACATCAGAAAATTTATTACATCAAAGAGAACAGCAATTTTCCGACGAAATAAAACTAAATAAACAAAACAAACAAGAATATATTTTATATTTTACATACATACATTTACTAAACCACATATCGTGCCAAGCAAAAAGCTGGATTCAGTCACAAGAGTTTACTTCGAAATATCTTCCTCAAACAAATTTCGACTAATGCGCTAACGGCCAACCCAAATGGAGTTTCAAAGACGACCAAGTTCAAAATCGCGATAGGAATCTGTTACCACTTACCGAACTACGGTAGGAGACATTTATTAGTCGGGAAACCGCATTAACTATTACTTTATTGAACGGGCATTAATGCAAATTGAACCAAATTACATATATACATATTAGGTAGCTTGTTATTGCCATATTTTTATTTCACCTCAGCGCTTACCTACCTGCAGTTCACGAAGGTACTGCCTAAAAATTAAGTAATAATAATAATAATAATAATAATAATAATAATAATAATAATAATAATAATAATAATAATAATAATAATAATAATAATAATAATAAATAAACAAATATATCATCACGGGCTAGTACCCGTTGCTGGGTACGCCAATTTGCTTTGTACACAAATATCGATAATGATGAAATATGTGTGGACGCTTACCAGGCGTCACCTCACGGGCACTCATCAGCCGCGTTCCTTCGGGCTGTGATTGTGATTTTGTGTATAATGATTAGGTTAATCATGATTTAAAAATTATATCAAGAAAACAACTTGAATAATATAAACACCATCTAGCGTACAATATCATATACACACCAATACAAATTAACCTATTTTATTGTATAAATAATCTACTGTCAAGCTTTATAGACAGAATTCAAAAATGGATCATTTCAAGTAAAAAAAAAAAATGTTCTTGGTAAGGAACGTGAAGTATGTTTACCTAAAACAAATATTTTATGTGGGTCATTTCATTACATGCTTTTGTTGGAAAATCAAATTTCCTTTAATGCCACAAACTCTACATTGATAAATTTCTACACTCGAAAACCCATTTTTAAATTTGCTCTGAACTGAGTCCTTCTGAATCACTCAAAAAAGTTGATTCAGAAGAGAAAGGGGAAGGTTATCCACTGATCACAAAATGAGACAGTTGGGATAACGAATAGGAAACGCAAAATCATTCTTCTTCTTTATTATGATCACTTTTATAATTTAGATTGCGAATCACAGCCCGAATGAACATGGTCGTCCGTTTAAATTCTGTCGGCGGCAAATGTAAGCCACACCCTCATTGGTTACAAATTTACGTACGTTTCGTCATTAGGCGAAAGGAGAAGTGGAAATTTAAACAATTATATTTTTAAAAACAATTTTCTCATTAATAAAGTTTGATATGAAAAAATCTGATGTGGCCAGTACGTAACCTCTCGCCAGATATTTTACCTGGTTGTACGCATAAAACGAAAAATATTTTTAAATACATATACTTATACTCATGACTCACTACAAAATAATTCTCACATATATTTGCAAAATCTATAAGATATTTTAATATAAATTATGTACAATACATACATTTTCTTTATATTCAATATCCTGAAATTTTCTTTTTCTACTTTCCTTTCCTTTTTCTTTATATTCGTCATTTTTTCGCAAATTCCTTTTATATTCTTTTTTACGTATATTCTTTTGCGTTGTTGACTTATTTTTTATTTTCATAATCTTCATAAAATGTACTAATATTTTTGACAGTGGCATACACATATTTCTGACAGTGACATTTATGTGTCAATTACTAACATTTGAATTTCTCGCCTTGAAGTAGTTTGATCTGAGAATTTTTACATCAAATTATTTTATATGCATTTCTTTATCTCTAAATCTATAGAAGATATAATAATGAATTTACCGTTCTTTAATATAAGTATTTACATACATTTTCGATAAATAATATTTAGATGATTTTATTCTTGTAACTACTACTTCCGGTTGTCCAATTGTTACCAAAACTTAATAAACTCTTCCCATTATTGTTAGATTGAGGAATCCCTAGTTAAAAATGTCTTAAGTCTTATAGTATTTGAGAAATCGTGAATCCATCATCCACACTTCCACACACACATACGGACATCATCGTAAAAATGTTATAATTGGATTCTAGGGACCTTAAAACGTGCTTATTCACTTAAATCTGGATATGCGATTATTAGCATGAATACAATACATCTCTTAGCGAGAGGTAAAAAATTAAAAATACGTGTAAAATATTTTTTTTTATTCTTTCGATTAATACTTCATTCCTGTAAAATACTAATTTTAAATTTAAATTAAAAATATTGTTTCTTGATAACTTTAGTTATGTTGCTGTGTAGAATATAAATGCAAGTTAAATTGCTGCCAAAATTGAAACAAATTGCTGCTCTATATTCCACATAGGCAGGAGAAAAAGTACCTGATATATTATAAATTCCGAAATTTCTTTCATCTTTCCTCATTTTCGACAGCAAAAACTCAGCCTTGCACCTCTCCACAACACTTTATCACAACCTTGTGTATCCTCATCTGTCCACAGCAGTTCAGTAATTTTTCCGGGATAATATCTCTGCTCAAGGTCAAACGACTGTCTTCAAGGTTGTCCTTCCATCATGTTTGGCATCTTCAGCAGCTTTACATGGCAAAGCCATTACTTCGCTTGTCTTGCTCTGCGACAAATTGTTCTGACCTTGTCAGTCAAACTAACTTCCTGAGTAATAAAATTGCAGATTAGGAGACGATAAACGCACCTAAACATTCGATTAGTGGGTGATCTTGAACTTGAAGGAAGCTGCGGAACTTTCAAGAAGTAAAGGCTTTGAAATTAGAGATGGGAGTTATATGTTACGAACTCGTTTTATATTACAGCATGTTAACTTTGTTTAATTTGAACCATAGCTTTTTAGAAAGAATTTATACTATGATCAGGATAAAAATTTGATATCACGAACTTGTGATGTAGTTATTAAAAGACCATATCATTATACTGTTGGGATCTAAAACTGTTTTTAATTTGAGGTTTAGAGATTTGCTTAATGTATAGTACTAGCGAATGAAAGTTGACGCTGCAATTATTGTTTTACAGATGCGATTTCTTTTCACATTCAGGTATGAGACTTTTGCAATAACCTATTCAAATATTGGACTACGAAATCCTAGAAATACATTAGCATATATTGCTTAAAATAGATGGGTGACTGTGACTACGGTACCTGCAAGATAAGCAAAATAACAGAATAATAAGACAAGGGTGCATTTCAAATATTTCATCAGTCACAGTCATCAATCTATTTTGAGAAAAATATGCTAATGTATATGTAAGATTTCCTAGTCCAGTATTGAATGGGTAAAGAAACCACATCTATAAAATAACTTAAACGTCAACTTTCATTCGCTAGTAATACTTTATCAATATAAACAATACCCAAAACGTATATGATTCTCTTAGATTTTTTATTTATGAATAAAATATGTAGTTTTCGTTACAAGACTGACCACATTCCATGAAATACTTTTCAACTTTGTACTTTATATTTTTCAAATATCATTTATAAATTTTGTACCCCATTAATACATAATTTAGCAAATAAAAGTGAATCGTAACATTTAAAATGAAAACTGTTCATTTGATATTTGAAATTTTTGTTTCGCTATAGCGATACTTTATTTTAATATTTCATTGATTCTTTGTGCAAAATATTTTGATATATACACATGATGTTAATTAAAAAGTGGGCCATATGCTTTTAACATGAGCAATAGTTCCCAGTTAATTTTAGACAAAAAGGTATCCAATAAAGTTGTAAATAATTAAATTCTATGCCTTACGGCCGAATTCACCACCAATTCCTAAACCGTTGCCTAGCTAGGAATTACCTAAATTTAAGAACTGCCTAAACAGATACTTATCGATTTTGGATTTCACCAAACAAAGCAATGCCCAGTTAGGAATTACCTACGAAGGCATCGAAATATTAGTAATTTTTGTAATATTATATTTGCACACTGAAATAAATGAATAAACATTGGAAATTATGTAGAGTAGGTATACAAAATTAAATTTTAAATGAAATATCTTTTACGATAAATATAATTTTAAAATTTGTATTACAGATATGTAAATTATAAATAAAACAAAGATGAAAATGAACAAGAAGCAAATATAAATGGCGAAAATAAAATAAATAATGCAAAAACAGAAACTGAATCTTCTCATTTCAAAAAATAAAATTAGACAACCGGAACGCATATGACGCATGGATATTTGGCATTTTTATAAAGAAATATGAATTTAATTATATGTGAATGTAATTTCCTAAAATATAAAAGGAAGATTAATAACGATATATTAATATGTACTTACTAATTCATTTTATTTCATATATAAGCCCGTATACATCTTTTTCAAACCATTTTTCATCACAGAATTTAAAATAATTTGTTCTTTCTTGTGCAAGTCTTTCTATTTCTTCGTTATGTTATAACTATCAAAATATTTAATAAACTTGTACAATTGTCATTTAAAAGTGTCAGCTGTCAGACGTTAGGAAATGCTTAGCGATTTGGGCATCGGAAAACAGATACCTAGCTAAGTAATTCCTAAACCGAGATAGGCAATGCTTAGCGGTTGGTGAAAACGAAATTTTGCTAGGTAATACCTATGTGGTGCACATCGGGTACATAGGCATTGCTTAAATTTTAGGAATCGGTGGTGAAATCGGCCATAAATCATTAAACAGATTTAATTGTTTACTTTTGGTAACCTGAATTTCTTTGTATCAATATCAAATTCGATTCTATAGAATACCAAACGTGCAAAAATAAATATGTTTAGTTATTTAAGCATAGAATTTAATTATCTACAACTTTTATTTGAAACATTTTAATTTAAAATTAATTGAGAACTTTTCCGCAAAGAAAAGCTGATTTACCATGTTAATTGCATATGGCCCGCTTTTTAATTAACACCCTGTATATATAAATTATAGATCAAAGGTAACACAAGATTAATAAATGAAAAATTAAAAGGGCAAAATACAAAGTTGCAAAGTTTTTGATGGAAAAGGGTCATGTATGCTGAAGTGAGTTGAATCGTTGAAATGCCTTGAAATAAAGGGCGCGAAAAGATTATTAACATAATTAAGCTGTCACAACTAGTTTTTTAAGAAAATAATACAGAAAATGTAGGATGATCCAAGTTCTTATAAAATTTTGCGTCGAATGATAGTTATATAATTTATATTCAAAACCATAAACATTGATTTAAAAATTAAAAATTAAAATTCTGCTGTAACAAACAAATAGTTGAAAGACTACAACGAGGATGATGTTAGATTTTTTTAAATTTGAGTAGTTATTCTACTTTCTAATATATTATCGCCAAAATACTGCCGTTTTGGTTTACTGGATTATATGAGATTCAGAAGTCGCCTGTGTCTAAACTTCCTACCACATCTAGTAAAGTGAAACTTTCTGAACTTGATACAATATAGTTTATTAGCAATTATATTATTCAACTGTAATTTGGGGGAATAAATATGTCACCCAAACTTGCCTTTCTCAAGGTATAATTATATTACAGGAAAAATGATTTGATATTAAAATTACCTAAAATATATTTAATTTGTATGATTACATGGGCTCCAGGTCGGTCGCATAATTCTCTAGGCCTGCGTATAAATATATAATTAAATCAATGTCAAACAATTATGTGAAATAGTCTATTATTATTGTGATTTTAGTATTTATTATTTATTCCAAGTGTAATTACATGCAGATTCCAGATATGAAATTGTAATAGTCTGTTATTATGTCAGCAAAGAAATCTGTTACGAATTTGTATTTAAATATTTTATTCTCGTAGTTGAATATTCATCACGTCGTTATTAAAGTCTTCCATGCAGATCCTAGCCTCTCGACTGGAAAATATGCAGAGCATTTCTTTGATTCTCTTTTTAACACGTCTACACGTACAAAAATTCTAACATTCCCAGCAATTCTATGAGAAATCTTGAAACTATCGCAATGCGTACCAACAATAAGAAAATTATATAAGAGGCATAATCCTGCATTTCACCACAGAGTTCAACACAAATAAGTAGGTATAAATTCTGTATTTGTAAAATGATTTAAAATTTGAAGTACAAATGAACTTACTTAATTTTAAGGTGTTAACAATGGGGTCATACCACATTTTCCAATTTTTTTCTGCAAAACTACACTTAAAACTAATTACGAAAATAAGTACTTTATGTCACATAAATTTCTAGTTTTACATAAATAAAGGACCTTATCAATTTAACGACTATCTCTTTCTATCGCTATAAATAGTAAGAAAATGGCGCGAACAACTGGCCAGTTGCGCTGTCAAACGAAACGTCAAAAATATTGCAGTGATTAAAATACATGTATTCTCGGTGAAAATTTACATCGTTAGACATTTTAGCTCCAATAAAAGCTTTGTAACTTCTTTCGGGATGTTTTTTAAAGTTTTCAAAGATTTTTCTCACATTTTACGTGTAATTTTTTTTAGAAACAAACGTCATAGATTTAAATTGTTCTTACTATGCGCAGATCCCCATTGCGCATCTCTTCTATCTCTTTAATTTGAAAAGATTTCAAGTTTATATAAAATTTCAAATGACGTCATAATTTTGCGTCAATAGTGTCGCCTACCGAGTAAAAATGGAACTACATTTGACGTTTATATCATCACTTAAACAAAAGTAGTCTTCAAAACTTTTGAAGTATTTATCGCCTTATACCATCTTTCCCTTACATCTTAAGCCATAAGAACAAATATTTATTTTTACTTCTCAACGAGTTGTTCTCGCAGAACGGCACAGAACAATATTGTACAACCATAGTGATATCTAAATCAAACATAAATTGTATTTATTTATAATTTTTATTTAGCATATTTCGTTATTTGTGGTACTTAACTTTAAAAAAAAAAACAACTTGTAAGGATATTGACGTTACTTTCAAAATATAGGTTATATAAGGTTATGTTAGAAAAGTAACAGGTCTGATTCATGTACAGCAAAAGCACGAGTACGGGCGTGCCTCACTATCGTGAAATGTATAAAGGTGCATTCACAAATGAAAATTAAATTTATGGTTTTTGTTTAGGTTTAAGTAAGTCATTCATAAATGTAAGTTTAAATTACCTGAAAATTAATTTTGATATGGACAGACATCTGTGTAAATGCTTCAAAAACAAGATTAAAATATCAGTAGAACAGTACTCAACAAGACACCTGTGCGCCGTGAAACTGTCATTCGCTTGACATTATTGGTTATATTTCAGCAATTATAAGTTATGACATGACAGTCTCCATGTCCTTCTCGCATTTGTTTAAAAAGCCGAATCCAACAAGTGGATACTAAATAAAGATGGGTGTATATATCTATTTCATTTCAGACTCGTTCTCATGGTGAAGTTTGTGACGTCAAACTAAATCATAAACCCAAAGTTTGGACCTTGTAATATTTAGCTTTATGATTTGGATTTAAAGACCCTAAATTCTAAAGTGTGAATGGAGTCATTACATAATATGCGGCCAAAGTCTTTAAATCCAAAGTATAAACCATAAATCTAAACCTAATTTTCATTTGTGAATACACCTTAATAATATTAAATATTTTTTATGTATATATGCATAATATTAGATAAATTTTTCATTTATGAAAGAAAAATCAATTTTTTTTGTTTTGGTATGACCCCATTACTCGAAATCTCAGTCAAACACTTGCATCTTCTTCAGAATAGTAAGATCTTACATATTGTTACATATCATGTATAGAAAATACTTTCGTACTTAATATTCAGTTTTTATACATCGTACAAAAAATTCATAAAGACACATCCATTTGCACTTTATGAATATTTTGTTCGGTTTGAGTGTAAAAACTGATTGTAAGTACAAATGTATTTTGTGTACATGATTATCAACAAACACTATCGTGAAGAAGGTGCAAGTACGCACCGAAAGGTCGGCGTTGTAAGCATAAATGCTGTTTGACTGAGATTTCGGGTAATTGTTAACGCCTTTTCCACACCACAGTCGAGAAATGTCCCACATTTTCTTAATTTTTATATAATTTAAAACAAGTAATATTTGGACCACTATAATAGGAACGTTTAGTCGAAACTTAGTGGCGCTGTTGTTACATGCACTATTACTCCCTCCACCTAATTTTCTTATTGTTAACAGGTTGTTATGTACGCGCAAAAATTTAAATGACAAAATGATCACGTTTCTATAAACTCCACTGTTGTGCAAAATTCTGTGAAAACATAAATATAATAAAACAGGACATCTGCTTCCTAAGGAAGAGAATGCGATAGGTCAAACAAATTTAAAAATAACAGGAAAAACAATCATCTGCTCACAACATTTCCGTTTCGAAGATTTCGTTACAAGTTATTTGATCGGTAAACAATGAAATACATGATAAAATTATACCGCCATGTAAATCTTATAGTTTTGCAACGATCATTCTGTATTAAGATTTTTTCTATGGAAATAGAGCTGGAAGTTGTAGTTTCGTTTGTAGTCTTCTGATTTAAAATATTTATAAATGTTTCAAAGTCATATACGTATGTATTACATTTTACTTTATATGATATATTTTTTCTTAATTCTTTCTTTTATCTCTTTTTCGATGCACTACGGATTTTTAATTTTTGCTTTATTAATATTTTCCTGTTGTAATCCATATTAGAAAATTTTGTCCATTACAGCCAAATATACAGATCACAGACCAAATCCTAAACAAATTTTGTACGCGAGACATGCAGAATATTGTAAAACGCACAAGCATAAGATGAATCACTAACTATTTTCATTACAGTGTACACTGTACACTTTTACAAAAAGTATATTCATGTGCTGCCACATAGAAAAGATTGACGTAAAAGCTCCCATTGGTGGGAAATGCAATATATCTAAGGATTTTCCGACATGCTCGTTTCAGCTAAAATATTTTCAAAACAGTAACTTTTCCAGTTTTACCGGAAGTAGACCCTAACTTTCATATTTTAAATAAAATGCTATATTTTTTTATTTTACCATTGAATTCAGCAGAAAATTTTACATATGAAACCATAAAAAAAAATACTTATCATCAACCACTTCCGCCGTAATTAAACTTTTTTGATTTTTTCACTAATAACGGCCACTTTTTTATCACTCTATATCTCGAGATAGGAAAGAAATTTCTATAATCTGTACACACATTTTTATAAAGAGAGAGCTTTTTAAAGTTTAAGTTCACAAAATTCAATTTTAATGGAACATCCTATTTTTTATTATGTAAATGAATTCTAAAAATAAGGGTATTTAGTACAGCATGTCCTATGTTGTAAGTGAATAGATTTTTAGTAAAATGGAAAATATTTAAATTGCATGTGTTATTATTTGTTAATAAGTCCAGTGTAGTTGGCCATGAATATTTTGTTTTATCTTTATATTTTCTATTTCTGTTTACTTCGTATTTTACATTTAATATAGATAGTAATTCATAAAAATTCATTAAAATAAAAAATAATAAATAGCTACTATAAACATAATTTTCTTCTTTTTCCACTAAGCCCACTTAAATTAAATTTAGTAACAAATGTGGACAAATGCAATTTAAATATTTTCCATTTTACTAGAAATCTATAAACATTCAACATAGGAAAACAGGAAAAATATAGCATTCCATTTAAAATAATAAAGTTAGGGTCTACTTCCTGTAAAACCGAAAGTGCTACAGTTTTGGAAATATTTTAGCTGAAACGGACATGTCGGAAAACCCCTAGATACCAAATTTCGTAAAATCGTATTAAGCTTGTCCTGGGACATCCTGTATACATAGGTACAATGTAATTCAACTGATTCTTGAAATTGGCAAAAAATATTGTGTACCACTTATCTGCGAAATCCTTTAGCGGCTTCGGCGACAATTTTTCTCTCGGTAGGTACATTAAAAAGTGATTTCGCTGCCTTGGTATACTATTTTTGTGAATTTTTGTTCGCTGTTAAAATTGATTGTATAAACTAATGCATCTAAGTGTAGTGTGTTGTTCATGAATCTACTATTATAAAATTGCAAGATTTTACATACCCTGAGTACGGTAGTGTAAGCCAAAACATCGGTTTTATAGGAATAAATGCAGTATAACTTAGATTTCAAGTATTTTTACACCTTAATCTATCTCATAGTCTAAAAATTTACACCTAATTAAGGGTAAAGGTTAGTTTTACAAATAAAAGGAGATCACGTTTCTAAAGTATAATTTTTAGACAGATTTAATATCTTCATGCTTATTATAAAATATATAAATCATATGTCATGTTCATGCAGTTATATGGTCAGCGAATATAGTTCTTAATACCAATTCTTGTGGTACCCAGCTCTTATCATTACTAAACTTATTGTTTCGTATATATTTTGTTGTCAGTACAAATCCGTCTTTGTGCGCGATAAGTGAATGTGCGTGTGAAAAAGATACTACTATATTAAAACATTATATAAGTATGTTGAAGCTGGGATCTATAAAATTAGGTTCTCTGGAACGATAAAGTAAGTAAAATCTGAAAATGTGTAACGCGTTCCGATCTTCAAATCACTTCTTTGACCAATGATATGATTATACAATATATTTTATGACAATATATAAAATTAAAATTTAGAGATCAAGTAATCCTCGCCGCAGAATTGGACTTTGTATATTATGATACAATCGTTTGTATACACACATTAAGTGGCACGGAAAACCAACCATTTCATTTTTTAAAGAAACATTTGGCGACTAAAATTAACGTGAAAAGCGGTCGATATTTGCAACTCTTGAAAATGGTATTCTGTTATTCAACTATACAGTACATATATGTAGTGCATTGGATTCCTTGTCGGCTTCTTGTTTGTCTTTTTGTTTTAAAGTACATATAAATTACTTTGCAATATGAGCAAAGAACGAAAAAATATAAACAACGTCAATTGTTGCGTTTATGGCTGTCATTCTCGGGGTAGTAAGAAATTATTTGTCCCAAAAATGATGAAAAGAAGAGTGACATCCAAAATAAATTTGGTCAAATCGACAAAAGAGAGAGCTGGATTAGAAAAATATGAACTGGAAAACAAGTGACGAATCATAAGAGAATAACAAAAATGAAAAGTGTTGTATTATTTCTTGATCATGAGTAAAATAATACACATTAAAACAATATGAAAGATATTTGACATTAGTTCCATTTTAATTTTCTTAACTAAGTAAAATAAATACATATTTATTTAACATCCATAAATAATATATGGTACTATCTTGTACAAAATATTAAGATAGCTGTAATTTGTTTGCACTGGTCACTATGGCCAGCTATTCAAGAGTATTTTGTAAATAATCAATTGTAAATTTAAAGTTCTTCTAATCTCATGAGGATGTGACGTAAGAGCACTTGTTTAAACACAACCCAATTTTTTTTTAGTCTGTAGCACTATATTCATTAACGCCACATAAAAATAACAACCCACGATTCAACAGTTCTCCCCCTTCTATAAAACTTTGTTTGTACACAGAATTATTACTTACACTATTTATATAATGTTTAATGAATTTGTTAGTATACTTCAAAACGAATGTTGATTATACAATGTTTCTGTATGCGATCTTATAGCACAATACCATTTTCAGAGCACGTGTATGCTACAACACTAGCGCCGACATCGTTAGTTTTAGTCGCCAATACTGGTATAAAATTTATATTTGAGTATTTACTACAAAATATTATTATAGCTGTGTATTAACTAAAATTCCTGGCCTTCACTGCTCATAACTTTTTAAAAATATGATTAATTTACTTCAATATTAATTAATTGCCTATCGTAACGGAATAATGAAATTGATAAAATATATATTTATTGTGTATATTAGTTTAGTTACTTTCAGTTCCGAGTTTTATTATTTATTGATCGTTTTAATACTATAGAAATGTCACTAAGAACAGAAATCGTGGCTTCTTAAAGTTATACGCAATTTTTTTCTCTGCAGTATGTTAAATTCTGCATTTTGTATGTTTTATTTTTGATATATATATATATATATATATATATATATATATATATATATATATATATATATATAACATTCTTTTTATTTCTTTTTCAGGTAAGTAATCCAGATCAATTCCTGATATCCGCAACTAGAAGGTTGTGTAAGTTTTTACAATTTTTATTATGTATGTAGGTATACAATTACTACGTTTACATGCAGTTTTGAGATTGATTTCAGTTTTCAGTCAAAATTACGCGAAACTGTTTACATGCAATTTTCAAAACAGGTTTACAGATTGATTTGAAAACAGTTTCAGCGAATGCGCATTTGACCGATGTAAGTAACAGATCCTCTTCACTTGTAGCACTACGCACTAAAACTACACAGCTGTCAGTTTATTTGTAGGTTAGTAACACGTGGTAACACCAAGTAACACAAGGCGACAGAAATGTCATGCTATATATGCATGCGCAATCTCGAAACTGAATTTTAAGTGTTTACGTGAGTAGTTTTGAAACTAGTTTCCACGTCATACCCGTGAATTTTAATTTTGGTTTGAAATAACTCAAAACCGTTTTGACACGGTATACATGGCGTTTTAAAAACTAAAAACGTTTTGTAAACGGTTTGAAAACTGCATGTAGACTCAGTAATTAATAACGAATAAAGTTTTAAAGCCCAAAACCACCCCTGGTGTCCAAATAGATTGGTTGTCTCTTAGTGAAATTGTCATTGAAACAGGTGGATTTCCTGCCCCTTGCTCTGCGAAGGAGCTGAGGGTTAAAGTAATAGATATCGAATTGGGTCAAATTGCCGGTAGACAAAAAAGATGGGCGGCAGATAGCGACAAAAACAATCAGTTAAACTCCCTAATTATCTCAGATTGCGGGTTACTAAATCGTTAAAGTTTAATGTTCCATAAATTATTGCTATCACAATATTACTTCATAATAAATACATGAATTTTTACGAGGAACAAAAACACGCGAAACAACCGAACTGTAATCATTGAAATGGTTCAAGGGCAGATACAATTTAAAATCGTTTTTATCTGAGAAAAAAAAGTGTAACTCAGTATTTCTAAAATTTAAATACGTATTAATATAATTAACAAAGAGTCTACGAGTATATATTTGAAATAAATTGTGAATACAGAACGTCAGAGTAAATTAAGACATGGTTACAAGATGTTTAAATCCAGTGGTAGTCCAACACCACATCTAATATCGATACGAATAAAAAGATGTTCAATTGAGACATATTATCAATTATAAAGTTAGAAATCATCTCAGCCATGGTAATAGACCATACATAGCTTAGATGCAAGCTCAGATGGTTTTATTGTTACTCCGGCAAACTAAAGACTCTGGTTCAAATCCCAATATCTAACACGATCATTTCACAATTTATTTCATACATATTAATACTTTCCATTCCAAGAATTAGACATATTGTCATTATAACTTTTGAAGGATGTATTTTTATCTCCCGCCTACTAGATTATTCCCTGATGCACATTTTATGGTAAATGTAATCTTCATGTTTATCAAGAAATTGTATTTTTTTTAATTTGAATTTGTTGAATATTTATTCATATATGTAGAGGTAAAAATTAGTATTTGTTTGAAATACTTTCAGATCAAAATACATTGATTTCTTTTTCAAATGTATATATTGTTTTTGTTTATCATAGATCGTTTTTTCTTAAGAAGAATTTAACAGTCTTTCTAAAGCGATAAATACATTTTCACGCCTATTCAGAAACAAGTTTAAGCTAAACACTGTTTAATTTTGACATTTTGTTCATTTTTGTGTTCAGGGACTACTTTTATAATATGCCTACATACTATTTTTCTAGGTCCATTAAAAAAATACCAGAAATATGATAAAATCTAATTTTACTCTGAATGATTTCATTTTTCAGTTAGCCATTCTAAACAATTTTCAAGGATATTTTGTGTTATACTCTGTCAAAATAATTTACTTTACGCTGTTAAGCAAAAAAACTATAAATTATTTTGTCAACTGCAAACCTCACCTTTCTTTTGTAAACTGACAACTTAAAAATCTTGTTTTCAAAATGGACATAGAAAAATTAATTATAACTAAAAAGAAATTACAGAACAATAAGTATTTAAATATAATTTGGGAGGAAGGGTTTTTTTCAATTAAAAAATAAAAATTCTTACACTGCTCTAATAATAAATTCTTCCTCTAACTCTTCCTTCCTAAACTTCCACGTCACACTTGGGTCCCCCTCTTCATAATTTAAACAAAATTTGCTTAAAGAAATTTCAGTATCTGATTTTCTATAACACGTCAAATTTTGAACTTAAAATATCTACTTTAAATTTATATTAATATTTACCATTACTAATTTGATCAAGATATCATTGATAGTTAAAGATGGGATCCGGAAAATTCACCGCCCACGATTCACCGCAAAAAATTCACCGCACACATTTCACCGTGGGGAAAGTTATTTGCCATTTTAGCCAAATTTATAAATAATCATAGTTAACTTAATAAATAACGATGAGTAAAGGAAAACTTCTGGAATTCAGTCAGCGGTTAAAAATTATTTATTTTTGGCCTCTACTAGTTTCGGTACCACATGCGCCTTCGTCAGGAGCTGCAAAATTATTACAGACATAATACAAATATTTAGAGACAATCAGGTCTTTATAATATTTTACGTGAAAATGTGTTTTTTAATGATACTCGTAACATTGAAATGCTTTATTTTCTTCATTGCGAAGTAAAATCAAGGTCAAAATCAAAGAGGATTTCAATGCTTATATTAACAACATCGAAACTAACTTACATAATAACCCAAAATCATTCTGGAAATTTGCTAAGACTTTGAGGAAAAATAGTGGCATACCAAATTCAATGAAATACAACGATCATGAAGCAAGTAATGGATCTGATATTAGTAATCTCTTTGCTGAATATTTTAAATCTGTTTTTGTAAATACAAATGACTCTGATGATATGAACATGGATCAAAATGTCAGCACTAATTCTTTAAATTTAGGTAACATTCAATTAAATCGGGAATGCATTCTTAATTATTTGGTAAGTTTGAACGTTAACAAGGGCTGTGGGCCAGATCAAATTCCTCCTACATTTATAAGAACTTGTGCGTTTTATCTGGTCGAACCTTTATTTATAATATTTAATCAATCCCTTTGTTCTGGTGTCTTCCCTGTTATTTGGAAAATGTCCCATATAACACCTATATATAAATCAGGTGATATACATGATGTTACCAACTATAGGCCAATTTCCATTTTGTCTACTTTTGGCAAAATATTTGAAGCACTTGTGGTGGAACAGATAAAAATAGATCTCGAAAGTGTAATAATTCCGAATCAACATGGTTTTTGTTCTGGAAAGTCTGTTCTCACTAATTTAGTCCCTTTTACGGAATTCATAAAATCACACATGGATAAAAAAAAACAAATTGATGTAATTTACACCGATTTTAGTAAGGCCTTTGATCGGGTCCATCATTCCTTGTTAATAAATAAACTACACTTATTAGGTATACATGGCTCACTTTTGCGGTGGATTAAATCATATGTAACTAACCGGTCACAGTTAGTTTTTTGCAATGGCTTCAAATCAAATTTGATATCTGTAGAGTTTGGAGTGCCTCAGGGCTCCCACTTGGGACCTATTTTATTTAATCTATTCATTAATGATATATCTCATTGTTTTCATTATTCTAACTTTTCATTATATGCTGATGATTTGAAAATTTTTAGAGCCATTCAAAAAAACACTGATTGTGAATATTTACAAGCAGATTTATTACGATTAGAAACTTATAGTAAAAATAATTTTCTGTCGCTTAATGTTTCAAAATGCTTCGTCTTAAATTATACTAGGAACCGTGAAACTATCGCTTATAATTATGTTATGAATAATTCTGTGCTACAGAATAAAAGCACAATTAAAGACTTAGGAGTGACTTTTGACTGTAAAATGTTATTTAATTTTCATTTTGACACAACTGTCAGAGAGTCATTTAAAATTTTAGGATTCATTATGAGATGTTGCAAATATTTTAGTAGACCTGGTTCCATTATTTGTCTTTTTAATTCTCTTGTACGATTAAAACTTGAATATGCCTCTGTGGTTTGGAACCCTCGTTACAATAAAAACATTATGTTATTAGAAAGTGTTCAGAAAAAATTTGTAAGATATCTGTGTATTAAATTTCATGTTAACATTGAACATTATTCTAACAAGCTGGAACATTTTCACATGTTATCTCTAGAAAATAGAAGGATTGTTGTGGATATGTTATTTTTATATAAAATTTTCAATAACCTTGTATACACAAATAATTTAGTACATTATTTTAACTTACATGTATCTAACAAACATACAAGGTCTAATAACTTATTTTTTGTTGCGCATAGTAACACAAATAACAAAAAGAATTCGCCAATAAACAGAATCATGAGTATATATAACTCAAAGTTTTTGCATGTGGACATGTTCTGTCTTTCATTTAATAAGTTTAAAACTAATATTATTAATGAACTTTCTTAAATAATATTGGTTATCAGTTTTTCACTTGCTAAATGCTATTTATTTTTATTGCTGTTATTTATGTATGTTTAACTGTCTCTTATATTTATGTTTGTTAATTTTTTCGTGGGAACCTATTATTGGCCCTTGGCTGTTGGTTCTCTTAATAAATAAATAAATAAATAAATAAATAAATAAATAAATAAATAAATATATATAAATTACATAGAAATATATGTACAATAGTTGTTAAAACTAATAAAAATGAATGATAATGTTCATTTTGAAACATATGTCGCCAGAATACTTTGAAAATATGAATTATTTTAAGGATAACGTGTTTTTTAATTTTACCCCCTACGAATAAACTAATGTTGTGACAAGTACCTATGTTGCGAAGGTCATACATAAAGCGCCAAACTTTAAGTCATTTATTTCTTCTTATTGTTAATAATTTTAAGTAAGTAAAGAGAATAAACCCGCGAATTTTAGTTTGAATTGTATTACATCCAATTTGTGAGATAATTTTTTAGTGATATTTTTATTATTGTTAAGTCTTTTGATTTTTGTATAAATTTTACTAATATTAGGACTATCTGTTTTTAAATTAATGTTATTAGCATCATTATTAATGTGCAGCATTTCAAGTGTAAATCTTCTATACAGATTATATGCAGTGTCTGTAAGTTTTACTTCGTCAAAATTAAGTGATTGGACATGATTTTCCATTGTTTGTGTTCTTATTGTTACAATTTCTCTTATGTTCATTCATACGTGTGCTCAAGTAGTAGTAGAGGCCGAAAATAAATAATTTTTAACCACTGACTGAATTACAGAAGTTTTCCTTTATTCATCAAATTTCCAGTCAAGAAGATCTAAGTTCGTTCATTAATAAATAACATTAAAAAAAGTGTATAAGAATATATCATGGATATATGCACACAAAAAAAAATAAAAAAAATAATTTACTAAGAAATATTATGAGCAATTCCTCTAATAAAAAGAAGGACGTTACAGGGTCCAACTGAACTAATTTTTGTCCAAAATTAAATTCTATCATCTCTTTCAAAAACACGTTCTTACCGTCCCTGAAAAGTTTTATTAAGCATCATCGGGAGTCGTCAACGCGGAGCGAACTTGTTACTATTAATGTATTACTAACTGTTGTGAGCACCACTCAGACATTTTTTATTCTGTGCGGTAACTTTCGTAGATGGATTGTGCGTGATGAATTTTCCCTTCGGTGAATGTTTCGCGGTGAATTTTCGGCGGTTAATGGGCGGTGAATCAGTTAAAAATATGTTCTAAAATATGGTAAATTTATGTAAAAATATATCATTTTTAATTGAATTTTCACATCCTTTATCCGTAAATACCTAACGAAAAATTTTCCACAAAGTATATATTTAAAAAAACAATAACCGTATCTGCGAAAAACTAGTCTGTGTTATGTTTTCCTCTCTGTGGGTGGTGTCATCTCATCCCACATATTTTTTGACAATTGGCCAACTTGGAAACCGGCTGGCTGCTGGCTCCCGCTAGGATGCTCGTATGTCTGTTGTGTGTGTCTCGAGCCATGACCAAGGCAACGCAACGCCGCGTACGACTAGAATGGACGTCATATATTTTTTGGATTCGTTCGAGGTAATTTTTCTCCTCTGCTCGATAAATTTTACGGCTGTTTTAGGATGCATGTAATGTTGGAATTAAATGTACAAGAATAGACCTCTTTTAGCGCAGATTTGAGGGGTAGTTTTATTGTCAAGATATGGTTGAGAAAATAAATGTTTGATACAGTCGTAGACATGAACTTGTTAGTGATGATGTACTTTCCATTTTCTTTATTTTACTGTCCATAAAATTTATTTAAGAAGACCTTTTATCCTTTACACAGTTAGGCACAATATATTCGCAGTTCATCTAAAGCAGTGATGAGCAACCCGCTGCCCCAGGGCACGCTTGAGATTGTGGGGTGGTCGATTTGCTTACAAAAAATGTTCTTTTGCTCTACTACAATGTTGATTCTATTTTATAAACGTGATATTATTGGAAGTTAACTCTTATACTATTGCACATTACAAGGCAGGTAAAACGGTTTTTACTGCTGAAAGGAGGAAATGACTGGCAAGCCGAGTATGCGAGCCTGTCGTCTTGTAACTAAAATTATTATAACCAAAAACTGTCAGTTGCTATAGACACTTATTTTTATTATGTTACTAACCTGGTTACTAACTTGTAAAATTTGAACAAGTTACCTGTCAATTTTACAAGTTAGTAACTAGAACTAGTAAAGATTGATTTTCAAAAGTAGTAGGCGGTATCAATAAATGAAGTTTACAAGGGAGAAAAAAAAATTATTTTATGAGTTGCGGGTTACGATTCAGACATGTATACACCTTTATGAATTTAAATATAAATTAATATATCATCACAGCATATGACCCATTGCTGATTGTGCCAATTTACTTTCATACGCAGATATCGGTAAAGATGATGCAGGGTTGGCTTGATTTAAATCATTTGATAAAATCACAATTTAAATCAAGTTTTATAAAATAATTTTGTCGAAAAATGTTAATATAATATAAAAATATATACATACTTATATACCGGGTGTCTACTTTTTTATGGACCATACGAAATACAATGGTAAAATTTTCATATATTTGTAAATTCTGCCCTATTAATTTTAGAACTAAAGTATAAATACAAAAAAATGTTCACAGTTATACACTGCATCAAATGAGCCTAAATTTATTGATATAATAGGTTCTTGTTATATACTAAGCAAAAATTTAAATGCATTTTTTGGGGTTTTATTACATTAAGTTTTCGTTTGCGGAATTACATATTTATATTACTTTTAAAACAACTAAATAAATCATGATTTTTGACAACCCAGAGTTGATGGCATATTTGGACCGTGCGAGAGTTTACCAGTCGTCACAACTCGGACACTCATTGCTGGCCTGAAAAGTGAACCACATGATTTACTTTTGGGTCATTTTAACTTGAAAATAATTTTGGCGTCGGATCGGGATCGAACTCGGGTCCTCAGATTCGCGACCAGACACAGCCACACGGCCACGAGACCTCATTTTTACGAATTAGAAGGATTTCATTGTATAAAACATTATCCGTTAAGAAAAATTTTATACCTATCCAATGGATATACTTACTAGATTTTCCAAATTCTAAAAATATATTTGAATTATTATATGTAATTGGTATTACTGTAATATGATATGGATGATTATGGATGATAACAGGTACAGGAGATGAATGGATGAGAAGTATATTGGAAAGAAGGAAAATGTAAATAATAAAATAAATAATATATAAATACAAAATAATTCACAGTTGAAACGTATTTTCAAAGCCATTTTGGCACGAACAAAATTGATTTATTGATATTACTGGATTATTATTATATTTAAAAAATTTAATTGCACGAACGTTGTTTTTACCTTCCGGCCCCTTTAGGTAAGGAAGGTATTGTCTTTGGTCAAAAAAATCGGTGGTGAGTTTTTAAAGAACAAGCCGTTTTAGAACCCCTAGAATACGATTTTACTATTTTTACAATGATGTCTGTATGTGTGTGTGTGTGTGTGTGTGTGTGTGTGTGTGTGTGTGTGTGTGTGTGTGTGTGTGTGTGTGTGTGTGTGTGTGTGTGTGTGTGTGTGTGTGTGTGTGTGTGTGTGTGTGTGTGTGTGTGTGTGTGTGTGTGTGTGTGTGTGTGTGTGTGTGTGTGTGTGTGTGTGTGTGTGTGTGTGTGTGTGTGTGTGTGTGTGTATGTGTGTGTGTGTATGTGTGTGTGTGTGTGTGTGTGTGTGTGTGTGTGTGTGTGTGTGTCTGTGTGTGCCAAAATTTGCTAATGCGATAACTCTAATACTACAAGTCCAAAAATTATAATTCTTTCGTATTCCTCTTCGTAACATCCATGTGAAGAGCTGATTAGATTTTGGTTAGAATTGATCAACCGGAAATACCGTCATTTGAAGATTTTAACAGTTTTTCTTGAAAAAACGATGTTAAATATCATTTTTTCACATTTAATGTTATTATAAATATTAAAGAATATTTTATTCTCTATACGATTTGAATGCATTTTATTCTTCATATTAAATGGATATAGAGTTCAAAAATTATAAAGAAATTAAATATCATATATTAGCCAGCTATGTTATAAGTCTGGAAACAGCTGCTACATTAAGAAAATTCTAATTTAAAGGTGTCAGTGTCAAGTGCAGTTGACAGTATGGTTGTGTTATAATTTTACTGGAAATATAGGACCTTTTGCTTTCTGTATGGAATTTGTATAAAATACATACACCTGCCTTAAGATAATGTACAAGAAATTAAATCTTTTGCAAAGAAGTTTCTGTACGACATTTATACAAAATACATAGAACTGACGGAAGGTAATATGCTGGCCACATCAGATTTTTTTAATAATTTTTCAACAATAATAAAGTTGAAATTGTGAAAGACGCACACAACAGCCAAACCTTATCCGGAATTCGAAGTACAAACGATGAAAGTATATTTAAAATGTGATAATAAAATATTCAATAGCATTTATCTCAAAATCATAAAACTGGATTTGTGCTATTGTGCTTTATAAAAATAGATAGAGAATTAGGATGACTACTAAAGCAAAAATTAGGTATTTGATTAGAAATTCTGTATAAATACAGAAGAAAGAACATTGAATAATTTCTAAAAAAAAAATTAAGTCATTATTTTAAAGTTTTCAAAATTATCGCACAAATGATCGAAAAATTTATTCTAATAATATAGGTAGATATTTTTGTATACACATAACTATACATATAGCACCAAGAAATAAGCTCAGAGTTTAATTATAATAATTCTTATAATTTTTATTTTTATTTTCAACGATTAGGATTAATCTTCTGGATCTTGAAGATCGATTATTTTTGAGACACCCCTGATATGAATCCGACTTTTGTACAGAAATAACCACTGTGAAATGATTGTGTAGAAACTATCTTTGTGTCTAAAGCTATATTGTCATTATCTAGATGGCTTTGGAATTTTAGTTCCTGTTTAAATGACTATTATTTCCCTGGTACAACTTTTTGACATAATATCATTTTATAGCGTGCACAACAAATTCTTTATTGCTCTCCCAAGGTTACAAACAAAAAAGAGCAATTTGTTGGTTAAACGTCGTGCCAGCTACCCTAACATGGTTTTAATAACCCTTCATCAGTTCAGTACATTACCCTAGAATAAGAACAATTAGCCTTTAGCCGGGTGAAAGCTCTGCTCCCTCTCTGCACACCTTGCCCTGACTGGCCTTATTCTCTAGTTCAATGCCCTGACCCAGCCGATGCAGTTGACCCCGATTCACACGAGACACGCTATGCGATCGACCAATGATAATTTTCACTCTTTCAGCTGATTTCCGCACAAGTATCAAGATACTAGATAGGCTAATTCATTTGCTTCCTGATAGCTTCTTCAATGATTTCTACATGCCCTACTTCCACCGATTTTTATAATGTTGTAAGCTTAATTAAATAAAAATAAAATTTAGGTTGATATGTAAAATATACAAGTATTATACCAAAAAAAAAAAATATTAGAATCAATTTTCTCAAAAATTATGCATTTTAGCGAATGTCAATATTAAGAAGAGTTTCAAACGAATTCAAAAAACCATTAAACCCAAAGAATAAAAAGTTTCATTTCATATTTTTGAAACATTTCATTTGTCAACGTTGTATTGATATATATATATATATATATATATATATATATATATATATATATATATATATATATATATATATATATATATATATATATATATATATATATGTATATATATGGGGTCTCGTGGCCGCGTGCCTGAGTGTCAGGTCGTGAATCTGGGGAACCGGGTTCGATTCCGACCACGCCAAATATTTCCAATTTTAAATGGCACAAAATTGACCTCTATGGTGCACTCTCCACGCCAGCAATGAGTGTCCGTGAGGTGACGCCTGGTAAGCGCACGCACGATACCAATATTTCATCATTACCGACATCTGCACAAAGCAGATTGGCACACCCAGCAATGGGTAATAAGCCGTGATGATATATTTATTTATATATACGACGCAGCATATAGAGGTTTCAATGGTAAAATCTTAATGTACAGTTATTTGCTCACCTAATTATTTTAGAGCAAAATTGTATTTAGATTTTTGCTACAGAAAAAAATACTGCATCCGAATATGCTATTGTTTATATTTATATTTCCGGAACCTTAAAAATAATCGATAACAATGATAACATTTTTGCAAAAATCATCATTGAAAACAAAATTTTAAAAAATAGTGGAGGACCCCATTATATTTACAAAGTTACAGAAATTTTTATGGCACATATTTACGTATCTACATTTTAATTATTTTAAAGTATATTTTTACCTTCCGCTACCCTTGGTAAGGGAGGTATAGGGATCGTGCTAAAAATCGCATATCGAGATTTTGATAAATGACCACGTTTTAAGGAGGTCCATAGAATCCGATTTTAACATTTTAGCGATGATGTCTGTGTGGACGTATGTATGTGTGTGTGTGTGTGTGTGTGAATCGTGCGTGCGTGATATAGAGCGTATAGAGGATCCTCACACACACACACACACACACACACACACACACACACACACACATGCACGTGCGTGTATGTGTGCGTGTGTGTGTGTGTGTGTGTGTGTGTGTGTGTGTGTGTGTGTGAGGATCCTCTATACGCTCTAACTCAAATACTATCATTGGGAAAATTTTGATATCGTGTATTTCTACCTTAATCTAATATATAAATCAGATAACTGGAAATGGCGCTTAACTTAAAGCTCAAAATAATTTTTCTTCGAAAAATACCTTCAATTGTTATTTTTTCGAGATTTGTGTTATTATAAAAATTAAAGATTATTAAATTTTCTACAGATTTGCATTAATACTTTTTCTATATATTTTATGGATAAATTTATAAAATTATCTATAATTTAAATCCCGGAGCCTACCCTTTAAAAAACACATCTCCTTGGTTACACAGTTCATATCACAAATGTATGTAACTGACAGGTAAATGACACTGTCAAAGAACTAATCATTCAAAATTATTAATAGTAACGTTTAATAAAGAAAATAGTAAATAGAACCATAGTTATATGGAATGAATCTTAATACAGTTTCCGGCATATCTAAATATGTAAATATGTATATTTAAATTAATAAAATAATTAATAATAAATATCGGGGCGTCTTGTGTTGGACACATCAGATTTTTACAATATACAGTATGCAAAATAAAATAATAGCTATAGGCAGGTAGATTTTATGCCCATATAGACAGTACGTTTCTATCTGTTTCCATTGTTTCAACTTGATATACACTGTTCTTAGAATAACATATCTCCTAACCTATAAAATATTATTCTACCCGAATCGATAATGCAATAATATGCAGTAGCTCATGAAAGCAATATATTTCCCCAGCTAACTTAGTCGTTGTATTTCGCTGAGAAGGAGTGTCTGAGCAAACGACCTTAATATCGGGGAAGAACCAATATTTATCCTCCCTTATTGACTTCGGGAAGCTTCTACCCCGAAGATTTGTTTATACAAACGCGATGCTCACTTGCTGATTATTTAACTTGCACTAATATATTTGCACCCTGTAGGACTAAGGAAAATGGAGAATCAGTAGCGTACGAGGCACTTTAAATAAAATGTTATTTGAGAATTTAATAACAAATGAATTTAATGTTCTCGTGGTACCAGCATGTAAAATTCATGATTTTTAATTTATTGAACCACATGTTCAAGTTTTTCTCTGATTTTCTAGAATTTTCTGTAGGTCTTCTGAATAGTTTTTCTCCTAAATCTAAAAATTTATTTCCTACATTCCACAAATTTTATTTATAGTGTAGGTATTCCGAAATTAAACCACGCTAACCGCGGTTACTTTTTCAATAACCGGTTGTATATTCGGAACGCGGTTACTGAAAGATTTGGTAATTATAAAGGTTGAAAAAAATATTCGGAACTGCAATCAATTATTTTTTTTATTTTCAACTACGCCGACGTTTCGATAGTACTACTATCTTCTTCAGGGCTAGATAGTAGTACTATCGAAACGTCGGCGTAGTTGAAAATAAAAAAAATAATTGACTGCAGTTCCGAATATTTTTTTCAACCTTCATATCCCATCAGTCGACTATCAACAACCTTTTCATCTCTATCACCGGACTATTGGTAATTATAACCTATAACCATGCTAACAGCGCTAAATCTGCGGTTTTAGTGCATGACAAATGAGCACTGGTACCAAGCCTCCATAGTTTCACCCGTGCTTTCAACTATTTGAAATTTGACAAGTTGAGTTTAGCTGTTAGCAGTTACCAAACGAAGTGAAAAGTGCTCTGTATCTCCAGTCTGGTGCCGGTAACATTGTAACCGCGAATAAACCGTAACCATTCTCAGTGGATAGCGTGGTTCAATATCGGAATATACTATTAATTAGCGATATAAATTATTCTACCCTCTGATTGGTCAGAATGCAAATCAAAATCAGAAAAAGTCTGGTGTGGTCAACACAATACCTCCCACCATTTGCAGCCCGAGTTAAAAAAGATTAAGTTATCCTTATTTTTGGATTATCGAATTTTACTCTAATTTTGACAGTTTATTTCTTCAAATTTAAAATATAGTCGAATCTAATCCAAGTAACTATCTTTTTTTAAACCCCTCAACAGGATTAAATCCCAATTACAGCGTGGATTCACATTCACACACATCCATGCCTTAGTGGAATTCGAACCCAGAGCTCCAAGGGCACTCATGACATGAGGCGTTGCACTAACCATTAAGCCACCTGAGCTATAATAAAATGAAGATTAAATGTTAAATACCGGGATAGAATAGAATTCACTAATCCAAAAAAGAGGATTAGCTTAAACATTTTTGTGAATCGTTAATTTTTATTAATCTAAATACATACTTATATATTTACTTATGCTGGAAACTGTATTGAATTCCTTTTCTATTCTATTTCTATTTACTTTTTTCTTTTTAAATCGTTACTAATATTATTTTGAAATGATTAGTTCTTTGATAGTGACATTTATCTGTCAGTTACATACATTTGAATAACTGCGTTTCATTTGTTTATAGCGTAGGCTCTGGGATTTAAATTATAGATAATTTTATAAATTTATCCATTAAATAAATAGAAAAAGTATTAAAGCAAATTTTTATAATAACATTAATCCCGAAAAAATAACATTTAAAGGTATTTTTCGAAGAAAAACTATTTTGAGCTTCTAGTAAAGTGCCATTCTCGGTTATCCGATTTTCACCAAAATCTAATGGGCTGTTACCATTACAGAAAAAGTTTGAAATACAAGGTTTTAAAATTTTCTGAATGATAGTATATGAGTTAGAGTGGAGGATCCACACACATATACACACATTCACATATACACATACATATACACACAGACATCATCGTGAAAATGTTAAAATTGCATTCTAGGAACCTTAAAACGTGGTCATTTACCAAAATCCCAATATGTGATTTTTAGCACGATCCCTATGCCTCCCTTACCACGGGTAGCGGGAGGTAAAAATGATTAACTTTCAGCTCTTAGTTGTCAAATAAAATCGATAGTAATGACCATTTGTCCATGTTTTTGATTTTATCTTTGTATTTTTTTTTTATATTCAATAGATAGGGAATTAAATTCTGCCCGCTGATTGGTAAGAATATACACTGTGTTCAAATAGCATTAGCGTTAATATTTATGTATGAACCAAACTTAGTGCACTCTCCACGCCAGCAATGAACCCGCACGGAACAAATATGTCATCATCATTACCGATATCTGTGTACAAAACAGATTGACACACCAAGTAATAGGTAATATGCCATGATGATATATATTTTTTTATTTTTTTAATCTTGGTTTCGCAAAATTAAATTCTTTATTTAATGAAAAATGAATGTAAAAACCAGTCGGCTATTAAAAGTCTTCTGCCATTATCTTATCTTGCAATAAATTACTTGAAGTTGACTGGATTCGAACTCAAGTCGTCAGAAAGCCAGAGGTCATTTAACGCACTCCGTCTTATACTGCATAAGGACTGAAGGTCAAAATTTTGGTTAGAAACTACGCCACTGATGTGGCAAGAAGATATGTCAGAAGGGTGTGTTTCCTAGAGATAAATTGTCCCGCACAACGTTTTCACGTTTCTATTAAAACTGTTTTATTATAAACTGCTGTTTAATGTCTTGCAAACTTTGGATATCTTTGTTGCTGAACGCAATTGTGCTGCCATCTATCCTCCATTTAAACTTATTAATGCGCTTTAATGAGTTTTTATTTATGCTTTTCAGAAAGACAATGAACTTTAATTAAAACGCGTGGTATTATTATTTAATTAGTATTACTTATGCGAAGAGAGGTTTTCTACTCTCACTTAAATTTGATTATATTAAATATTCTTGGTGGTTTTCGTTCTCTTCTCCGTTTCATCAATATTAGATGAATATATCATCACTCCTTCACCACTGTGGAAGTGACAGCTTTGATATCTCACTATAATTTATTTATCTTTTCCAGTGCTGATTTATTCAACACCGAGAAATTTCACAAGAACATGCACCAATAAAAAAGAAATGTACGCTGTTTATCTTTGTAAAATAACAAGAAGTTTAATTGGCAAACTCCTAAAAAAGATTAATTAAGTTTATATCTCAATTTCAATTTATTTGTTCTTCAATATTTAACCGGTTTTAACTTAAAAAATTCATATAGCAAATATTGGATAATCAAATACAAAACAAGAAAGACTTAATAATCCAGAAGTAGTTACAAATATAGGCTGTCCCACTTTTGAATCTTGAGAATATAAATAAAGTTGCAAAATAAAGAATTCATTTTAGTTAGATGATTTTGAAGAAAAAAAAATATAGATCACTAGATATAAACGAAAAAGGAAACTTTGCAATAGGCTACTTGCGTGGTACTGAAAATCTGATATCTATCACTAAATACCTAAAGTAAAGTTGAAAACGTATGTAAAAATATAAATTTTATTTTTAAAAAATCTGATGTGGCCAGCACATTACCTTCCGTCAGTTCTATGTATTTTGTACAAATTTCATACGGAAAGTTCCTTGCTAAATTAAATATTCTATTTCTTGTACATTACCTTCTGGCAGTTGCATGTATTTTATGCAAATTTCATACATAAAATTATTATTTTGTAACGTTTTCTATATACAGTGTAATGTATCTGCAGAAATAAAAGATTTATTATTATTATTATTTCTTGTACATTACCTTAAAGCAGTTGTATGTATTTTATACAAATTCCATACAGAAAGCAAAAGATCCTATACCTATTTCCAGTAAAATTATAAGACAAACACACTATGTCAATTTCACTTGACACTGACATCTTTCAATCAAAATTTTCTTAATATAGTAGCTGTTTCCACAGCTATGGCTACTTTATGAAATTTAATTTCTTTATAATTTTTTAACTCTATATCCATTTAATATTAGGTATAAAATGCAATCAAATCGTATAGAAAATAAAATATTCTTTAATATTTATAATAACATTAAATGTGAAAAAATGATATTTAACATAGTTTTTTCAAGAAAAACTGTTAAAATCTTCAAATGAGAGTACTTCCGGTTGTCCAATTCTAACCAAAATCTAATCAGCTCTTCGCATGGATGTAACGAAGAGAAATACGAAAGAATTATAATTTTTAGAATTGTAGTATGGAAGTTATCGTAGACGAAAATTTTGTTACACACACACACACACACACACATACATACATACACACACACACACACACACATACAGACATCATCGTAAAAATAGTAAAATCGTATTCTAGGGACCCTAAAACGTGCTTATTCATCAAAAACTCACCACCGAATTTTTTGACCAAAGACAATACCTTCCTTACCTAAAGGTGACGGAAGGTAAAAATTATGTTTTTTTTTAAATAAATTAAGAAAGAAGATTTTCTTTGACGTCATTATTTCAAACTGGAGAAAGATGCTTATTTAAGAATGTAACCTGTAGTTGGCGAGAGAGTGTGCGAGTTTTAATTTGATTTTAACATTAGTTCATTTTTCTGTCACTCTATTTCTTCTTTATTATTTATAATTTGCGTGGTTTCTGTCACTTTTATTACGTATTTCGATTTGTTAAACAGGATGTTGAAGGAGTTTAACTTAGCTTATACACTTACAAGATTAAAATGACAAACGAAAATATTAACCTCCAAACTATTATTCAAACGTCAAACAGATGATCTGTCATGTTTAAATTACCCGCACATGCCGTTGCTATTGGATGTACCGATGTTATTGCTCTACGGCCATTCATTAGTTCGGCGTAATTCTACGTCATACATGGCGGTAATTTAAATATTAAAATTTCATTAATTTTTTCTGGCCGATTAATGAAAATTTTGCCAAAAGAAAAAATATGGATAGCAAGTTTTTATCGTCTCTTCAAAAATATTAAATAAAAAAATAGCCCATTGTTCCAACTCGTTTATTATGAGGAATATAACAAAGAGCTAACAAGTGTAACGACCAAATAATATAAGAATAAATTTAGTAGTTCTACGAATTTATAACGAGGTTTCACAGATATACCGAGTAATATTTTTTCTTTCGTGAAGGAACTATGTCCAAACATCAATTCTTAAACTACTCAAAAATAAGGTAAAAGTCATAAATAATACCATAATTTATCAATTATATAGAAGTCGTGATCAATGTACTTTAACTATATTTTGGAACAATTGTGTGAAGCTGACTTTTTTACACGATAATGGAGTTTGCGACGCGAACCCCAGGGGAGTAGTGCACACCCTTTATAGGAGGGTAAAAAAAGTTTCACGCATGTTACGAACTATT
This sequence comes from Harpalus rubripes, assembly GCA_963082715.1. Taxonomy (NCBI): domain Eukaryota; kingdom Metazoa; phylum Arthropoda; class Insecta; order Coleoptera; family Carabidae; genus Harpalus; species Harpalus rubripes. The sequence continues at coordinate 22,908,340 of OY720449.1, forward strand.
GAATTCTATCGATACAATAAAAATGATGTTGTTGTTGTGTTAAAAATTCAAAAATATTTTGCCTGAGCTGTCAAACAATTGTCAAAATAAAAATATCAGAAAACAATCCATTAAAACTTTTATACTTGCCAAAAAATATAAGAGCTTTTATAAGCGTAATACGAAAAATAAATTCCGTAAGATATTCATTTTATTTTATGCGTCGCTATTACGAGACATCTAATAAATGTATGGACAAATCGGCACAAACTTCTTGCGTATTACACGTTCAAAAACTGCTACGTGGCTGCTAGTATTTGAAAGCCTCGCCTCCAGCTCGGCCCATCAAAAGTGCAGTTGCTAAATTAGTGACATAAACACAAAACAAGTAGAATATCAAAGTGTGGGCTGATGCTCAACTTTTTTTTCTTCTCCGCAACGCACCCTGTCCCTTACCATGCGGTGTTGCCGCTTTTACATAACTTAACATTTTCAGCATGGTCCCTGAAATGGCAACAGTGTAGAAATCTCCAACACAAACTTAATTGACGACAACTATAGTGGCTTTATTTATTTTACTGGTTTCATGTACAAAAGTAGTCTGGTAACTAAGTAATAACTGTATCTGTATGGTAATATTATTACCATACTGACGTCAACAACGGTCTACAAAATGAAAATAAAATAAAATGAAAATATAATACTCTTCATTAATACCTACAGATAACGTTAGCCTCTCGTTCTAAATACGGTCTACTTTATTCTAAAGCAATAAACATGAGGAATAAAGCACATAATTTGAATATTTGTCATAGTGAGATATGTCAAAATAATTGTTCTGTTAACCATAGCAATCTGAAAGTAGCATTAATGAGAGAATTTCAAAAAATGGTATTTATCAATAATGTCTTAATTTTCTGAAACCGATAAACTATTGAACAAACCACGGATATTATTAATCATAACAAGCCTTAGATGTCTTCAAATCCTCGCTCTACGAGCTCGGATTTCAAACCGACATCTTCGGCAGTTATGATATATAACATTCCTAGGTATGTTAATAGCTATTACCGGTTTTAGGATATTATTCCATTGTTTACATATACAAAAGTAGGCTGGTAAGTAAGTAATAACTGTATCTATATGGTAATATTATTACCTTACTGACTTGTCAACAACGGTCTACAAAATGAAAATTAAATAAAATGAAAATATAATACTCTTCATTAATACCTACAGATAACGTTAGCCTATCGTTTTAAATACAGTCTACTAAAGTAATAAACATGGGGAATAACGCACATAATTTGAATATTTGTCATACTGACATATGTAGAAATAATTGTTCTGTTAACCATAGCAATCTGAAAGTAGAATTAATGAGAGAATTTCAAAAAATTATATTTATCATTAATGTCTTAATTTTCTGAAACCGATAAACTATTGAACAAACCACGGATGTTATTAATCATAACAAGCCTTAGATGTCTTAAAATCCTCGCTATACGAGCTCGGATTTCAAACTTACATCTGCGGCAGTTATGATGTGTATAACATTCCTAGGTATGTTAATAGCTATAAAATTACCCATAGTTGTAACATAATTTATAGTTGTTAAATAAATAACTATTTTGTGCAACCGGACGCGAAATTAGCATTTCGCAGCCACAATACAGGCCGCGAAATTGGATTTCGCAACCGTTGTTATGGTAACGGCCGTGAAATTAGGTAAACAATCACTTTGACACTTGAGAATTGCATGGTTTTGTTTATCAAATGTCAATCCCATAGCCACCTTGAAAGCTAACTTTCTATTTACAATGAAACTCTTTAAAATTAATAAAATTTGTAATTACATATTTTTTACGGTTGCACAAAAAATATTGTGTACACCTTGTCCGCGAAATCCTTTAGCGCCCTCGAGATTGTCTTGCCTCGGCCGTAAGCGGCCTCGGCGACAATTTTTCTCTCGGTACGCTGAAGAGTGATTTCGCGGCCTTGATATACAAATAACTATTATCGACGAATACATTTTTCCGCTTGTTGATAAAATATGCCTTTACTCACTTACCACAAGTATTAATTTCCACGAGGTATCATTTTTTAAGTCCCACTGAATCGTAAAAAGTTTAGTTATTTTATATTGTATCTATTTTAAGACGCGTTAGTAAATGAAAACATAATCTTGAAGTTATTTCCTCCCCGTTATTAAATTCTTAGCTTTTTCTCAAGGCAGGTGCGAGGCTATTTATATCTTCCCTGTCGATAGCTCTATTAAAAGTCATAAATCACAGGACGATTTGCGCACTTAATACCAAGCGACTGTAGTATCCGTACGCCGTGAGATTCATGGAGCAATTACTCTTTATAATTTACTTTTGTGTTGGAGAAGAATCTGCGCTGAATTGGAATGATATCCTGAAACGGCCAATTTATCTGTTCGAGTCGGATGATGTATGTGGATGATGGTGAAATCGAGAAATGAAGTACACGGATTGTCTAGTACAAAGAAATTTCAGCGCCTTCCAGCTTGTCAATATAAAATTCGACAAGAACATAGAATTACTATTTGCGGCGTAACTAGATTAACGATTCTGATTTGGAACTGCAGTCCGTTTTAATAACTGTTTCACTCATACATTACAGGGTGTTAAAATAGTATATTAAAGAACGTGTTTTATAAGACATGTATTTTCGCACGCGTCAAAATTTAAAAAACGAGCGTTAGCGAGTTTTCTAATTGACAAGTGCGAAAGAAAGTCCTATAAAATGAGTTCTTTATACTATTTTTTTATATTTTGCGCCTTCTACAATAACATTTACTTACTCAATTTGTGATTATATTTGTAGCCATTTGTACATTTTCATGTAAATAATCTTCCCTAAATTAAAAATAATAATAATAATAATTTCGACATTATATTATTAAAATGAATTGTCAATTAACTAAAAATAAATTAGGTAAAAATGGGTTAAAGAAACATCATCTAGTACCAACCGTCTAAAACAAAAAATTGCGTATCGAAATGAAGGTCATTACGATACGCAATTGCGTATCGTAATGACTTCATTATGAACGCAAAATATAAAAAAGGTATTTTTTAAGGCTTACAGAGTGTTCATTTTATTTTGTCCACTATTGCTATCTCCAGTACTATAAGAGCTACGAGGTCGGTTAAATTAGTAAACACTTTCCATATCATAAGAGTATTAAAATGAGCGAAACAAGTTTTTCTTAAACCAGTGGTTCCCAAAATACAGATTGTAACTTTCTTATTTTTATATATTTGGAATCTACGTAAAATTATAAAATCCACAATATGATTAAAGTGAATTTTTATTAAATAAAAATATATAAATAAATATATCATCATGGCATATTACCCATTGATGGGTGTGCCAATCTGCTTTGTACGTAGATTTCGGTAATGATGATGACATATTTGTACCGTGCGGGCGTTTACCAGGCGTCACCTCACGGGCACTCATCGCTGGCGTGGAGAGTACGCCACAGGGGTCAATTTTGTGCCATTTAAAATTCGAAATATTTGGCGTCGGTCGGGATCGAACCCGGTTCCCCAGATTCGCGACCAGACACTCAGGCACGGGGCCACGAGACACCATTTTTATTTTTATTGAAGAACTAAATTACAAAAACGTAAGAGAACATTATGATTTTTTTCAAAATTCGGAAAATTATATTGTATGAATAATTACGAATTAATTTATTTCCTACTCAACGTCTGTTACGTGATTAGATCGTAATAAGTACAAGAAAGCGTGCACTGAGTAAGGTCCAGTTCACTCAAAAAGTGTAAATGGAACACGTAAAACTCATTTCGTGCGCACTGATAATGTAAATGGAAAACAATTTATGCACTCAGTGCAAAAAAGTGCGCTTTAAATATGTAAATGGAAAACGCTATTAAATTCGCTTACCTACCTATTTTTCATACATTTTCAAATTATAAAGTCAAAGCGTGAAAATATTTTTTTCTACAGTCTATATACAAAGTAGCCATTTGCGCTCTCTTTTGTCAACGCAAAATGTCACTTTGCCGCTCATGCGCAACAAAGTAAAAAAAAACGCTCGCTGTCTAAATTTCTAACTATACAATGTTGAGCAATATCACTTGTCTACATTCATAATAGAAACGTTTAGTCAGGAACTAATGACATTTAGTTACACATTTACCACCTTCACAAGTAAATCTGACATATAACTGCTCTGTCGGTATATTACATAACCAAACAAAATGCCGCACTGCTGTGAAAATAAAATATGGCATTTATTATAAATTGTGTGAACAGTTGTGCTGCTACCTGCAAAAGTTTGGCGTGAGCGCTCCCAGTGGACATCCACTTTTTCACTGCACTAGTTTAATGTACTTGAAACAAATAAATTATACAAAAGTTATAATATTCATTACAAAATTGGCATTAATTTTTTGTAAAAACGAAAGCCAAAACAATATCTTGAAGTCATATTTGAATACGTTCCTATCTTCACTGAAAAACTGTTGAGTAGTACAAAGTGCGTCGCGCGTCAACAACCTCTCAATCGACAAAGTCCCATTTTGCGCTCTTAATACACAAATAGCTATTCTATTATATGAAACGATGGTTTGTGATGTTGACACATTTGACAGGTCCTACTAGCCACTATTAATTCAGTTCCCTAAAATTGCGGGTCCCAAAAGTGAAAATTTTAAAATAATATATGTATGCTTTAATTTTGCAATTAAAGAGAGACGTATAAAATAATCAAAATATCAATTAAAAATATACAGATATTCTTAATAACTACCAACCCGTGGGGTTGAAAAATTCATAAAAAATATATGTATTTAATAAATAAATATGTCATCATGGGTTATTACCCATTTCTGGGTGTGCCAATCTGCTTCTATTTGATGATTCGATAATAATATATGTCACAAATTTTACTTTAAATGAATCTATAATTTAGATTTTTTTTCTTACGTTTTTGTACTCATTTTGTTCTTTTGTATTTTCTGAGAGCTTCTCTGTTATTGGGATTATTCCTGTTGAGAAGCCGAATGTAAAATAAATAAATAAATAAATAATGATATATCTGTACCGTTGAGGGCGTTTACCGATCATCATCTCACAGACTCGCATAGCTATTGTGGATAGAGATGGGTCAATTCCCGGAATTTAAAGATACGGGAAAATTCCCAAAAAAAATCCCGGATTTTTTTTTTTGAGAAATTTTCCGAGAAATTTCCATGGAAATATCCTTCGGGAAATTTCCCAAGGAATTTCAAATATGAATAAACATTGTAACTGTAGGTTTATTTAGTTTTATTTTTCAGTGAAATTATGGTAAAAAAAATACATACATATACTCGTATCAATATATTTATGCACTGTCGGTCATACATGCAAGCAGAGCGACTAATAAAGAATACTCCCCTATATTTTAAATGTTCAATATATTTTCATACTTCTTATATAAAGTAAAAGTGCAATATTCATAAAACTTTAAATGTGTAATTCAAAAGCATCGTACTACATTTCACAAGTACTTATATTTACTTTTAAAAAATAACCAGAATAACAATTTGTTTTGAAGGAAACTGAAATTACTTAAAAAAATTAACAATGTTACATATTTAACAATTGCACCAAACATCGAAGCCAAAATCTTTTAAAATTTACGGGAAATTTGCAAAAAATATATTCACGGGATATTTTCAAAAAATTTCGGGAGAAAATGTATTAAATTTCTTCCCGAAAATCACGGACGAATGAATTCCCGGGAGTTTTCTCGGGGAAAAAACAAATTCCCGGCGGGAATTTTTTGGCGGCACATTACTAATTGTGGGGCGAGTATCACACAGGGATCACATACTATGTGCTATTAGGAAATTGGAAATAATTTTCAGGTTTGACGACGATTGGGATCGAACAAAAACAATCTTGTAACAGAGAATAATTATTATTTGAACTTAGGAAAGAGTTGAATTCACTGTGGCTGAATTCCTGGCAGATTCCTCGTTGCTACCTTTACGGTTTCCGATTTCTCGTTCTGGGGAACCATTGAATCCAGACAGAATTGATCTGTGTTCTCCGCTCGTGAATTTGTGTTTGCCTATTCAACTGTTGAAGAATTATCATTTGCCTTGCGCCCGAGGTATAATGTACTTCCGCGTCACTATCAATATGCTCCCGTTTTCATAATATATCGCTGTTTCGAACGGAAATATTGTTATATTTCTCCTTATTATACCCAATCGCTTTCAATATCAATCAAAACAAAATACGAATAAAATGGAAGGAAATGAGACAGGAACATGAATGAAACAAAAGATAAATCTAAATCTATTACATAGTTTTGGTTTGATATGTTAATATATTATTTCTAGAACTATTTGTACATTTGAGATTCTCTATTCAGCCGCAATCGTAAAAAGTTTTTCACAAAATCAACTAAAATAATTCAAATACCTAATAACAAATAATTTATATTCATTTGTTTATATTTCTGGACGAATAAAGATACTTTTCATTTATATTTGGAACTAGGAATCAGTGGCGGCTTATCAGGGTAGGCAGGTGAGACAGTGCCGCACTAGAAAAGATATGAAGCTGTAAATAATGTAAAGTAGTATGTAAATTAAATTTCAACTTATACCATTAATTGTTGTCTTTATAAATATCAAAAGAATAATTTAAGCCACCACCATAACTAATCTGTAATACAGTTCACCTAATTTACACCCTCTGAAGTGCTTCTCGAAATGAGTAGTTTAATGCTTAGTATTGCCTACTGTTTTTGATACGGCTTTCATTCATACGTGCGCTAGACAGCGCTGTTCGAGGCAGTGCTTCAAATCAGGCCCGGATACGGCCACCGGGCAACCGGGCAAATGCCCGGTGGGCCGAACCTTAAAATTGGGCCGACCTTACTGCAATTTTTAAATAAATAATCAAAAGAAAAAAATATCTTTTTAATCTGAGCCAAAACGGCTAGTCTAGAATACCTACCAGTCAAGAATTTTATTTTGATTGTTATATACCGGGTGTCTACTGTTTTTGTGGACCATAGGAAATACAATGTTAAAATTTTGCCCTATTAATTTTAGAACAAAAGTGTAAATACAAAAATGTTCATAATTAAAAACTGCGTTTAAAAAATCCAAAATTATTGTTTGCATGCAATTCGTTAGCTATTTACAGTGAGCCACGAACAATAGCACAAAATGTTAAACAGTTGTATTTCTTAAGTTTCGCAGATGACATCTCTCATAAAGTTTTAATAATTATTAAATTCATTAATTTATTTATCAGTAATCATGGATACATTTACCATCGCATATGTCAAAGTGAAACAATACGACCATTGAATTGTATGTTCTGTCTTGCTTAAAGACGGATATTTTATTTTATGTTTGTCTCATGACAAGAATCTATTATATCAATAAATTTAGACTTTTGCTACAGTTTTTAATTCTCAACATTTTTTTGTATTTACACTTTAGTTTTAAAATTAATAGGGAAGAATTTAGAGCCATATGAAAATTTTTACCTTTGTATTTTCTATGGTCCATAAAAAAGTAGACACCCGGAATATATCTGTAAAACCAATAAAAACACTGAATTCCACAAAAATTAGAGCGCGGAAAGCAATATTTATAGTCATCTTGGATTTATTTCTGAAGAGTTTAATTCCTATAAAATGAATGTACAACTATCCAAGTTTCGTAAATATGGGTTCTGTGCGTTGGGTTAATATCACATTAAAGTATTTTTTAATTTGTAAGCGATATAGACACTTTTTTCACAAATACGGACTAATAATCATTTCGGACTATAAAATGCATGCACCACCTGAATTTTGCCAAATTGAGTTCAGCGCAATAGGTGACTTTACGTTCAAATATTTTTTAAAAATTTGCGAACGAAGAAGTCATAATTTTCACAAGAGCCTTTAGATGAGGTAAAATCTGAATTATTTTTTGCAAAAAAATAAAAAAATCTGCTTCCGCGCTTTAATTTTGGTTACTTCATTGTAACAAAAAAAATGGAAATTCAAGGGTGGTAGATATTTAAGTCCAGCTTCAAAAACAATAATTAAAATTTAAAAATGATTCTTTTTTTCAAATTGAAATTAATTTTTAATTCGGGCGGTCTGCTACTATTTGCCCGGGCCGGCTTTAGATCTTGTATCCGGCCCTACTTCAAATACAAAAAGCAATGAGTAGTTTAATGCTTAATATTGCCTAGTGTTTTTGATACGGCTTTCATTCATACGTGCGCTAGACAGCGCTGTTCGAGGCAGTGCTTCAAATACAAAATGCAATGAGAGGATAAAAGATAGTTACTTTACTTTTCACACGGCCCTATAGAGGCCGAGACATTACGTGAATACAATCAAACGCGGCATGCTGACAAATTTTGTAAATAAGTTCACGGCATCTACTGTACATGTTGCAAGCCAGATTAAATAATATTAACGATATAAACATAACACGATCTGTCTAGCATTTTTATTATAATAGGCCCTGGTTTGCAACTTTGATACGTATGGCAGTGAGTATTTAATTCTTTTATTTTTCTCGTAGTTTTTATAGTTTTCCACGTAGGGTTTTTGTATTTTAGTTGAAAACAAAACATGTGTAATGGCTTCGACTGGGACTTTAAAAGATACGAACTTCGAATTAAATGATAATAATGTAAGGAATAATTCTGAAGATATTTTAATTTTTTTAATTAACAAAAATCCATTTCATCGACTGTCTTATGAAGATAAACTGTTTGTCAAACAATTAAAACAAACAGACCATCTCTGCTTTGTTCTGATCTTAGTACATCATTAATATATATTGGAGAAGGAGGCAAGAGGCAACTAACACCTACTATGATAAATATAACTGGGTCGTCAGCAGTAAAGTACTTAATAAATTATTTGGTTGGCCGTGCATACTTTTTACTAGTACTACTAACATACGTAAAGATCACATTGCTGCAACTTATAAATTAGTACTTTTAGGGAAGCAAAATATTTCTATCGTACAAGAAAAAGTGAAATTCAAAATTTTAATTCGAAGGTGGAAGAAATGTTTTGTGGTCTGGCAATTTATTTTTGTACATGAAAGGGGAAAAACATGCAGCTGTCAATCCCTTAAAAAATAAAACTTTCAATGATACGGCATTTAACCTTGTATGAAAAAAAATTTCGCTTGCGGTGTACTTTTTCACTAGATGCCATGCCTCACCAAAATTTTGATGCACGAGCCGCCACTGCTAGGAATAAATAAACTGATTCTAATTTGAACTGAACATTACTATTTTAGATGCAATGTAACTGGAAATTGGCATTTTGTCTTTAAACGCCAAATCAATAAGCGGATAGTTAAGAAATGATTTAAGTTGAATTAAGTAACAATTTTAGAAAAGGCTGAAGTTTGTGAATAACATGAAAAATTCGCTATAAAATACAGTACATTTTAGTTCATTGTCATGATTTCTTAACTTCCCTAATCTGGGTACCAATAATTATAAATCGAGGATTTCGGATCAAAAAGCGTTATCTACAAAATTGAGGTTTTGAGAAAATGACGAAAAAGACTATCCAGGTGCAGTTCAATCTGTTTTGCTCGTAAAGGGCTAGTACTGCATAAATAAAACAAAAACCATAGACAAATATAGTCTTTTATATTTATTAATAAGTAGGTACATAATAGATTTTTAATATTTTTATAGACTTCGCAAATTAATTGCCAAAAAAGTGGCCTGTGAGATATAGTTTTTTACCTCTAACAAAAAACATTTATATAAAGTTAAAGTCTCTGAAGCAGATTTTAAATTAATAATTGTATATATGAAAAAATTGGAAAAAGTAAAAAAACAACATGTAAATTATGGAAACACAAAAATATAGGACGTGCAAAATTAAATTTTATTTTTTAAATGTTATGGACTCTGAAAAGATATTATTTTATCGAAATTTTTAATTCATTTCATTGTCAACTTGAACTTCCTTTTCTTCTCTTCTTTCTTCGCTTCTTACTTTTAGATTTTCATAAAAAGCTCTGTAGTTCTGTGGTATTATCCCCGAAATAATTTATAATATTGCTAACTACACTGTGTTCAATAAAATTCCTAACTCGGAGTAGGCTATGAACAGAGAAACGTATGTCTGATCATTATTCAATTCAAAAGTCAAGATGCAAAATTGATCTTAAAATGTAATTTTAAAGGGAAAAGACAATAAAGAAAGATACAGTTTATTAACATTCGCCGTTTTCTAATTCTTTTCGATTTATAAAATAAGATTCAAGGAAAAAAGCTTTGATAACATTTTTGATAATATCTCATGTAAAATTGACATTAAATTAAATACTTTTAAATTGACATACGTTTCTCTGTTCGTAGCCTACTCCGAGTTAGGAATTTTTTTGAACACACTGTACAATTTAACATGTTGCAACATGGACAGACAGTGTTTAGTAGACTAATACTGGAACTCTTAAATAATATTGTTTGAGGCAATAAGCCCTAACTCAGACTTAGCGTTCTTTGCAGTATACAAATTTTTATTTTTGTTTCGGACAAAAAAGCTTTAAATAGACAAAACGCTTTGTGGTATTAATGCTATTAAACTGTAATGTAGATAACGTTTCGACTATCTCAAAACTTATAATACTTGTAGATACAGCTTTTTGCCATGTTAATATTGGTTGTTAATATTCACAAAAGGCTTCTATATTTGACTATAACTCAAAAACATGAATTTTGCAGATAACGCTTTTTGGTCCGAAGCCCTCGAAATACAAGCTGGACTTAACTCTAATAAACTAACCACACTGTAGAACAATCTATAAAGCCCCGTTCACGATACGAAATTAGTAGTTTGTGTTAGTGATTGTGGTTAGCACAGAAATCTTGATATACGCAGTTATATTATAGCATTCATAATAACGAAATTAGCCTGGCACAAGTCCGTGCTACTAAGTACGGTTAGCCCAAGAGATTCTAAACCCCCAACTTATGGTCAGTAGTAAGCAGAGTAGCCACGGAACTGCGTAAAATGAGATAAATGTATGCAGTGGCGGCGCTAAGAGGGGGGGGGGGTCAGGGCGGTCACGTGCCCACCCTAAAAAGTCTAGTGCCCAACCGCTACCAACATACTATATTAATTTTTGTATATGTATATAAAATTTGTGAATAAATTTTTATTTTTAATTCTGAACATTATTTATATTTACACTTTTGTTTTAAAATTAATAAGGCAAAAATTACAGCCATATGAAAATTTCACCATTGTAATTCATAATAATCTAGTATGGCCAACACAATACCTCCTGCCATTTAATTTTATTAATTCAAATATACATATACTTACATATTTACTTATGCTAAAAACTATATTAAGTCCCTTTCCATATAACTATGGTTCTATTTACTATTTTCTTTTTAAAAAGTTACTATTATTAATTTGAAATGATTAGTTCTTTGACAGTGACATTTATCTGTCAGTTACATACATTTGAGATATGAACTGTGTAACCAAGGAGTTGGCTCCGGGATTTAAATGATAAATAATTTTTTTAATTTATCCATAAAATATGTAGGAGAACTATTAATGCAAACCTGTAGAAAATTTAATAATCTTTAATTTTTATAATAACGAAAAAGTAACATTTAAAGGTATTTTTCGGAGAAAAACTATTTTGAGCTTCAAGTAAAGTGCCATATCCTGTTATCTGATTTACATCAAAATCTAATGGCTTCTTTCCATATTAAAATAACGTATAAATACAAGGTTTCAAAATTTTCTGAATGGTAGTATTTGAGTTCGAGTTAAAGATCCACGCACACACACACGGACGCACGCACACACACACGCACGCACGCGCGCGCGCGTACACACACACACACATACATCATCGTGAAAATGTTAAAATTGAATTCTATGGACCTTAAAACGTGGTTATTTACCAAAATCTCCATATGCGATTTTTAGCACGATCCCCTTACGACCGTTACCAAGGGTAGCGGGAGATAAAAAAGTAAACACCCGGTGTATATAAATATTTGAATATGGAAACTTGTAACTTTGTTTCGTTTTATGTGTGTATATGAACAAATACTATGTAGATCTCTTTATTATTAAAAATAAATGGGTGCCCATCAGGCGCGTATACAAGGGTGGGGGTAGAGGGTGTAATTATGTGTCTCATAAGCCATTACGATAAAAAAAATCAAACAACTACAAATATTATAATTTAAGATAAAGAATAAAGTTTAATAATGTATACACATATTTGATGGCTTGTTTTTGAAATATAAATTTTGATTACATAATATGGATGTCAGTTAAAATATACTTGTAATAGTAGAAGTGCAGATGATACTCAATTTTTACAATTTAGACACTTTATCAAAGTAAGTCAACAATCCGTTAAATATATTCACTTTTCTAAAATGTTCTGTGTTCTGGCAATTTATTTTAGTATATGAAGGGGAGAAAACATGCAGCTTCACATCCCTTGATAAAATGTTATCTTCAATGATAAAGCTTTTGACCTTGAATGAAAAAAAAATTACCTGGGGTAGGTACGTTTTTTCTGGTTACCTTTGCATGACCTAATAAGACCCCCGCCCCTCCTTGGTGGCCACCCATTTTTTGATTGTGCCCACCCTACATTTACATCCTGCCGCCGCCACTGAATGTATGATAGAAAAAGAAAATTGTTATGACATTTGTTGATTTGGATAATTGTTTTAAATTACACACAAAAATTGTTACCGTTTTCTTTTTCCTTCAATTTATTGAGCTTTTTAATTTAATTACAAAATAGTATGCCTATAATGATATTGTTATTTAGTTTTTCATCATTTAGAAGTTTTTCCATTGTCGAAAAGATATTTACTGTACTTAACGTATTTACCTTCTACAAGACAAAAAAATATAATATTGATTTGGAATTAGAAAAGTGCATCTACGTATATAATGATTATTACTGTCACAAAATTTCGGTAAACAAGAAAAAGTATCTACTTACATATTTGGTCTAGTGCTTTGCGACGAGTGTTATTTATGTTACTATACTTCTTCCTAGTAACTTCCATAATCCTGCTAAATATAAAATATTTACCTGAACTAAAACTATACCAAAATTCTGTATATCATCCCGGAGCATAAGGAAGACATAAAAACAGAAAAACCCACCACAAAGAAAAACTTACAATAATTAACTTTTCTTGTCTTGAAAGAAAACACGACGTAAGCTTTGTCACTACAAGATCAAGGGCTATGACCCTGTTCTTGCAGTAGGCTGGGAAAACAATCGCATTGTGGCGACACATTGTCTCTAGGCTAGATCAAGTTGCTTGGGATAAATAAAACATATGCGACGCAATCTAGCGTTAACCGCTACTTGCTTGGCAACCCTGAAAACCGCATATGAAATGGATCCAGGGACGGACAAGGTTTTCCTAACTCTACTTAATCACACGAGTAATTTTATTGGTTCTAAATTGAGGGATTTCAGAGGAATAATTCACTTAGGACAGCGGTAACCAATAAAGCAAGTGGTTTGTAGAAAGTCATAGATTTTATATGCGACTAGAATGACTGGCAATAAATGTCTATAAAATAAGTAGTTTTTTGATATTTTCTGCTTTTAACTATTTTCTTTTGTGTTCCAAGTAATACTTTACTAAAATTTCGTATTTCATTTTTAAACTATGAAGAGTATCAAAAGTAATATTTACACCCTATAAAATACCAGTTGAAATGTTTAAAATAAAATTAAGTTACTTACCTACTTATAAAACTTTTAATCTCAACAACACCGTACTGTAATGTTTTTTTTTTAACATAACCTCTCAACAGGATTAAATCCCAATTACAGAGAGGTTTACATACACAAACATCCATGCCTTAGTGGGATTCGAACCCAGAACCCCTAGCGTACTCATGACTACGAGCTGTTGCTCTAACCATTGAGCCACCGCAGCCGACGATTTATATGGATGAAGAGTAATAATCAAAGAATTATTATTAATTAAAACATAAGTTTATTAAAGGATAAATAAATATTAAAAGATAATAAAAATGACTATTACTATGGTTAAACAAATATTAAATACTAATTTAAGATTAAGAATATGATTTATTACTTAAACACTAAGCTTATTTATTTATTTAAACAATTAACACGACTATTTATTTCCATGCTATTTATTTTACTGTACTCGCGTACTTTTAATTTGTCATTTATTTCACTTTGCGTTCCAATATTAGACTGACGGTCTGGTGCAGACTCTTATAGACTGTTTACGCGATATTTATATTGCTATATTAATGTCACTATTTATTTATATCACAATCAACTGTCCGACCTCAACTGACTTCCACAGCGTTTGTATAATCAAGTGCCCAGACAGAATTTACTCCTTTCAACTCACTGTCTGAACTCTCTTCAACTCCTCTAGCTGACTTATTTCCTATCCAGTATCACCAACGGTCCGTATGCCGCAACTCTTCAACACCACTGTCGAGTATCTACTTCCACTCGCCGATATTGTCCTCGTATACTCTAGCTTCCTAATATTCCTCAACATTAACGAGATTCACTTCCACAGTTATCTCAGTATACCAGTAACTTCCCGAGTACTCCACTCGACACTATACTGCATATGCTCTCCACGATACTGCTTTGCTGCTAAACTCACTGACTTCCATAACTAAGGCCTGGGCCACACTATGCGTTTTAGCGGGACCGGTACAACCGCATCCGGTTAAGCGGGATGGAGCCTAAACAGGACGGCAGGATTGACAATCCGATTCGGACACAGTCTGACCAATGTCTGATTAGTGCACAGCCCAAATAGTATACGTTGTCTATTAAAAAACAAAACCAGACCCTTATGAACGCTCGCATTATTTCCGGTCAAACCGCAACATGATGCGGTAGTATCCGGCAACCGGACCGCAACCGCATAGGTGTGGACGCATTCTTTTAAAACAATAAGTTGTTGTCTTCCCGTTCAACCGGTCCCGTTAAACCGGTCCCGCCAAAACGCATAGTGTGGCCCGGGCCTAACAGACCTCCACAGCGTCTGTATACACAAATGAGCTCCACAGCCTCTGTATAATCAACCCATAACATTACTGAACTGAACTAACTGTGTAACTTCACTAATGTAACTGTCTGTTCGTCTTCACTAATGGAACTCGTCAACTCAACTCAGCTGACTTTGGATCTGCTTACTGACTATTTATGAACATTCGACCCCATAACAACATCAAACACAAAAGGTCCAGGCGACCGGAAGTAATTAAACACGTCTCGACTCATTTGTTTACATCGCCCGGCTGCTCGCGCAATTACATCATCGCTAAACTTAGACCCTTGCTCAGCGCAGCGGCAGTGCTCACACGTTACAATACTGTATTATTAGTTTTGGCAAGAAATGTTTATTTTTTAACACCGGCAGTAAAAATCAATACCTCTGATTTCAAATAGACCTATAAAATTTAACAGCCACCTCTTTCTATCGCTGCAAATAGTAAGTAAAATGACGCCAACAACTACCAGTTGGGCTGTCAAACAAAACGTCAAATTTTCAAAGATTTTTCTCACATTTTACGTTTATATTTGGAAAAACAAACGCCATGGATCTCAGCAAGGAAGCACGTAACCATGGTTGCCGCCATTTGTTCTAACTATTCGCAGATCCCTATTGCGCATATCTTCTATTTCCTTAGATTGAAAAGGTCTATTAATGCCAGGAGTACAATATGTTGCCTCTAGGGAGAAAATATTCCAGTTGTCTAATGCAGTTTGATACAGGCTACATTGTATAACTATCTAGATTTCGCTGGTAGTAAAGTTTCGAACAGCTACAAAAGCTGCATCTACAATTTCGTAGGGCGTGGGGTACTTAGCTGTATGTGAATAATTTGTGAACAGAGATTATATAATAATGACTAAACTTAAAAACGGAAAATCTATTTATGTTTCAGTATAAACGTGGCTAAGTTATAGCCAATCAAAACCGTAAATTTATAATTTATTCTTCTTATAGTTTAAAAGGAGTACAGTTCTACAAAATCTGAAAAATATTGGTAATGAGTAATCAATCAATAAAATTCATTAATTATTTCTATATTTAATTTAATTCTTGAGTATTATATCAGATATTCTTATTTCAATGTACCTAGGTACTTGTATTTTCGAAGAAATATAAACTCTTAAAAAATCTTACCCATCCATCTATAACATCAAAAAATAATAAGTTTTCTACCTCATCCATCGCCAGGTGTAAACGTAATGTTAAGTTATTCAAATTATCATTTAAATATCGTCTGTTTGTGATATTAATGTCCTTTTCCAAATATTTAATTTTCAAACACGTGTTCTGTTTACCTACCACATAGCATTTTGTTTTTAGTTCCTAATTATCATGAATGAAAGAAATGTTTATCCATTCAGCACATTTACAAATATTTGCAATTGAAATTAGTTTTTCCTGTAAACAACCTACACTGAATTGAATATTATTATCTTTAGAACTTAGTTAATGTATTTCTGTTAAATTCTACATAATAAATGTTGGGCTTGTGTACGATACGTATAGATACAAATCCAGTATTTATAAAGAATTTGCGTGATCTTTAAAAAATGGCTCAGAAACGAAGTGAATCCAATTATTATTTTAACACTTTAAGTGCCATGTGGTGCCAACGTCGTCTCTCACTTTTATGACCGTTCTGGCCGCGTGAGATCTATGTGGGCTACACTGATCTTGAATTGAAACTTATGTTAGAGGATAGACTGCGCCTAATATAAGACTAATGTTACTTCCCGCGACATAAATTCAGGGTTATACAGATAATAATTTTGGAAGTATATTTGTTCATATTTTTGTGAAAAAAATATTTAATATATAAAATACAATAAAATTAATAATAGATGGAGTCTAAGGTAAAATATAACTAAAACTAATAAATTTACACCTTATCCTTAAAATTAATTTTAATAAAAACTAAATACGTATTTCGAGAACTAAGTTCTCATCGTCAGTAGTATAACAAGGGAAAGTTAAACAGAGTAGTCAAGAGTTGTTACGATTTCTGGCAAGGTTGACATCTTGGGTAATCTTGACTACTCTGTTTAACTTTCCCTGGTTATACTACTAATGATGAGAACTTAGTTCTCGAAATACATATTTAGTTTTTTTTAATTAATTTTAAGGTTAAGGGATATATTTATTAGTTTTTAAAATGAACATGGTTCAGCAGTGGCGTAACTAACGGGCCCGCAGGGCCCGCATTGCAGGCAGGCCCCCGACTCTAGAGAGTGCCCAATTTACATGATTTATAATTTTGTTACTTAGTACTTTATTTTTTTAAATGTCAATTTCCTAAAATAATATTGGCTAAGGGGCCCCTTATCCTCTATGCAAAATCAAGCTGTTTATTTTCCATCAAATTTCGGCCGGTAAAATTTCGATTTCTTGGCTAATATTTTCCTTCAACTGATCCAGAGTTTTCCTTTAAAATAACCTCATAAAAAGAAGCCTGGGGCTGTCAAATCAAGACACCTGGCGGCCAATGTGTATTACCAAAACGTGGGGTTAAATAACGATGAGAATGATTTTCACAAAATTGCTACTATTTAGACTGTATGATACTGATCCATTTTGCTAATACCATATTTTGTCGCATCCAATTATTTCATTTGTGATACCAAAAATATATTAATTAATTCACTATAACTTTCATCAATGGACTGTGCTACCAATTTAATTTTCAGAAAAAAAAAAATACGGACCAATCACATTTTCATAATAAATGCCACAACATACAATGACTTTTGTGGGTTGTAAAGCTGCCTAATCTTGGATTTTCAGGCCTCCAATATTGGTTATTTTGCTTGTTAACATGTCAACTCAGATGAAAAGGAGCCTAGTCACAATTTACACAAGTTCTTGTGCTATATAGTTCTTCATGATAAACGCTACAATTAAAAACGGGCCCCAAAAACTTTTTGCGGGCGGCCCCCGAAATCTTAGTTACGCCACTGTGGTTCAGACATGAAATGGTGAGGTATCACATTGGTCTCACACGACCGTATTGGACAATCTGAATATATTCAGACAGGCAATGGTGAGGTGGCACGTTGGTCTCACACGGCCGTATTGGACAATTTTCAAAGTTGAAGGCCGAGCGAAACCAATGTGTCACCACAAATTAATTTAAATAACGAGAAATTAGTTACAGAAAAAACACTTGGTGTAAGTTTCACAAAAATTTTATTTCAAACACTTGTTTGAAATAAAAAAAATCGTAAAATATGTTTCATCAAGTGCCTACCACCGAATCTCTCAATATTACAAATTAATTTTGTTCTAATTAAAGTAAAATTAATTAATTTCATAATCCGATACCTTCTAATGAATTCTTGTGGTATTAGAAACCATTTATAGAGAAAAATAGGTGTTTACCCCTGGAACCCAATTTTTTATTATTTTTTTTTTAATGGTGGCACTAAAAATGTTAAGCAAAAGAAATGTAATTCTAATTTCTAATAGCAAGAACAATGTAATTTTATTTCAATTGGTATTAGAAGATACAAAATGAAACCTTACATTCAATTACTAGTACAAATAATATTTTTATCGTTAATCGTTGAACTATAATATTAACGGAAATTCTGATATCATATGGCGATTCACAGTAACTGCCCGCCATTTTGATGAGTTGGTAGCAGTTGGAAACTAACGTTTACAGTTTTTACATAAAGATGGATGTTGGTATTATATTGCATTTCTGTATTTTATTGATGCGTTAAATAGGGAAACGCTCATACAACCGACAGTTGTATGACAGACCGAGAAATCGAATTAAGTCGAATATAAATATAATATAATATATTTATAATTAAGTCGAATAATGTTCTAAAACATTAATGTTCGATTAGTCTGCAAATTATTCCTATGTTTTAAAGCACTCTTCTGATAGATTTTGCAGATGTATTTAATCACTGATATATAAATTTGAAGAATCCAATCATGGTTGTATCTAACGATCCTATTTATAATTAATATTATTATTTTGTTTTGGTTTTCTTATTTTTCTTGCTACCGATGATACGCTTATAGATGGCCGGAAGCTATATGAAAATATATATTTATAAGTAGATACAAAGTAAATCCTTAAATACAAGACCTCGTGTTTCTCTCATAATTGTCTGCCTTGCTAAAAGATTTTAAAACATACTGATTGTTTTGAAAAGGTAAAAAAATAATTTAAAACAAACCAATTACTACTAATTGGATCCTATACTTCAAAGTAAGATTCGCGGAATAGGATTTTAATTAGGTTTCGTTGGTTAAGACCGTAGTTAATTGAGAGATACGTATTTGCTATGGTACAAATAAAATTACAGAACTTTACGGATTACATTACCAACATGGTGTGATTAGAATCTAGTTATTTAGTCACAGCAAATAAAAAACGTTATTGTCAATCGTAATTTGATAACAAATAAAAAAGAATGCTTCCTATAAAAGTCAAAATCAAGTGATGTTTCGTTGGTTATTAGACCTGTCAACAAACAGGACATAAGAATGCATAGTTCCATGGCACTCTGAAATATACTGTGTCTAAATTATAAATTACAAATTTTTTAGTGTTTGTTTGTAAAATTAATAAAAATTGTAGCGATTATTTTTTCCCATATTGTGTAGTTTTTAATTCCAAACAATTGTATGTACTTATTTCCTTTAAAATTAATAAAGTACCTAGAGCTAAATAAAAAAATATGGTGTGGCCAACACAATACCTCCCGCCATTTACAGCCCGAGTCATAAAAAAGATTAAGTTAATCTTTATTTTTGGATTAGCGAATTTTGCTCTAATTTTGACAGTTTATTTCTTAAAATATAGTCTAATCTAATCCAAGTAACTACCTTTTTTTAACCCCCTCAACAGGATTAAATCCCAATTACAGAGTGGGTTCACATTCACACACATCCATGCCTTAGTTGGATTTGAACCCAGAGCCCCGAGGGCACTCATGACATGACGCGTTGCTCTAATCATTGAGCCACCGGAGCTATAATAAAATAAAGATTAAATTTTAAATACCGGGATAGAATAGAATTCACTACCAAAAATGAAGATTAGCTTAAACATTTTTGTGAGTCGTTAATTTTTATTAATCTGAATACATACCTACACATTTACTTATGCTAGAAACTGTATTGAATTCCTTTTCTATTGTTCTATTTACTTTTTTCTTTTTATCAAATTACTAATATTATTTTGAAATGATTAGTTCTTTGATAGTGACATTTATCTTTCAGTTACATACATTTGAATAACTGCGTTTTGTTTGTTTAAAGCGTAGACTCTGGGATTTAAATTATAGATAATTTTATAAATTTATCCATAAAATATATAGACAAAGTATTAATGCAAATCTATAGAAAATTTAATAGTCTTTAATTTTTATAATATTTTTATAACATTAATCGCGAAAAAATAACATTTAAAGGTATTTTTCGAAGAAAAACCGCCATTTCCGGTTATCCAATTTTCACCAAAATCTAATAGCCTCTTTCCATTATAAAAAAAGTTCGAAATACAAGGTTTCAAAATTTTCTGAATGATAGTATTTGAGTTAGAACACTAGCAAATTTAATCATTATTCCATCCATTCCTTAACAAAATGGTTATTTTTTAGTAATTTTAAAATATATCCAACAAATAGTTTGATTAATAAAAATTTAATTGTTGTTTTGTCATTAATTTTAACTGATCTTCGTTTTAGATTGATAAAAACATTTCTACATATAATTTTAAACATCTATTTCTATTTCATACAAATCTGTTAAAAGTAAAACATTTAGTAGATACTTAAATCAAAACCAGAAATTTTTATGGACATAAAATCTACTGAAAAATCTAAGTAACTCATATTTTTACATAAAATAAAGCATTTCACAAAAAGAGAAAAGCACCGTCAATTAAAACTTATCAGCCCGTAAACAGCTTTATAAAAGAGTAAAACTGCTAATGACAACAAAATTATTCGAGTAAATTCATTATTCTCTTCTTTTTTGTTGAAAAAATCAGATACGGTCCACAACATTCAAAAAAGTTTCCCCTATCTCGTATCTCTAGACAGTGACATTGAATATGTTTTCTGAAGTTGTCGTCGCAAATATTAAATATTTGTGTGATCTTGACAGAGATTCAAACCTCCCGATTTTCATTACGACACGCTACGCTTTCCGTTTCCGTGTGTGTCATACTTCTTGATGGTGAGAGAAGAGAGGGAGTTTTATTGACAAGTTATTTCTTGTCGTTTCACAGAGGTCTTTGGACTCATAAAGGATTTCTGATTAAGTTAAATAAGTGAATGTCACCATCTGTAAAGAGACTTTTGATTTCGGAGTTCATAGATGTGTTTTGTTTCGGATTCTTGCCACTTTGATCTTTGATCACGGTTATGTTTTTTTTTAAAGATAGTCGATCGATATTACTTGATTGTAGAGGAGAGGAATTTGTGTTCAACAAATACAGTTGTCTGCACCATCGTGGATTTTCCAGATTGAACTTCCAATATTTGTTACAGTAATCACTGAACTGTGCAATTGTTTGTATTATTGTTAGGGAAAATACTATAAATTACAAACAAACTTACTCGCGTTATTGACCAATTTTATAGAAAGACAATTCAGATCTGGCAAAGGAAACTAAAAAAAGGAATGAAATTCTTAACTCTTTTAATTGTATTTACTTCGTAAACTTTTCGTTTTTCTTCGCAAAATCAGAGAAGGGTAAGCATTTCCTACTATTATACTGGTTAAGAATGCTTTCCAGATATGGAAATTTCAGAGCTCAAGTAGACCAAGTCCATCGTATTATAGTGTGTTAAAAAACCTAACATGGAGTAGGCTATGAACAGAGAAGCGATTGTCTGATCATTATTCAATTTAAATGTCATGTCAAAATTGATCTTGATATGCAATTTTAACACGTTAACGACCAAAAAATAGTATATTTTTTAGTTTATTATTGAAATTTTAGCTATAAAAGAAACTCCTAATAACTGTGAACAATACATTAGCTACGGCAATTTAAATTTTGATTAGAATTTATTTTGTTTTTTAAACTGCTATACTGTTTTCTTCTATACTATCTGATTTTTTGTAATTTATTAAGTATTTTACTTGTGTATATAATAGAAATAGTGACCCAATATGGTACATATATATATATATATATATATATATATATATATATATATATATATATATATATATATATATATTAACAGGGTGTAAATGAAATAAGTGCATTAAATGTAACCAGTAATACAACTCGACGAGAGAAACAATATTTCTTAATAACTTTTTTTTTCTAAGTCTTTTAGATTTTGAATTAAAATTCTTTAAAGATTTGCTGCATATTTCGTTACCCGCCCATGGAGAACAAATGGCTGCTGCCGTGTGCAAGTGGGATACAAACAGCTCAAAAATTGTCGGTTATCGGTTACATTTGCAGTCACAGTAATTAATAAACGAATCAACGGAAATAACATTTATTATTAATTCATTCGTTAATATATATATATATATATATATATATATATATATATATATATATATATATATATATATATCTGACCGCGTGTACCAATTTGGTGCACATGTTTTTTTTTGTTAAAAACTACTTTCCAACAACTTATTATAAAAAGAAAATATTATTTAACTTCCTTTTACCAAAAGTCAACAAAAACCTACCCTGGTTTTCAAGTTTAACCCTGGTGGTTAATGTGTTAAGGACCTGACCCTTCAAAACTCATATGCTTGGGAAAATTATTAGAATTTTTTTTTAAAAAAAAAGAACAGATAGGTACGCGAAAATTCTAAATTTTTAAACCGCAAATAAATTTATTTTTTAGTTCCTGACATATTTGCTTTCAAAGTTGGACCCCATTAAAATATTTGGACAATAACCCTAAAATGGGTGGAGATTTTTAATTTTTTTTAACGAAAGATACGGAATAAATAAATCTGGCAAAAAATCGCAATATTTTTGGCATCTTTAGGGATTTCAGTTTTTTGAAACAAACTAAACTAATAGAACAAATTTAGTGAAAATTGTTAAACTTACGTAGTTTTATCCATAGAATCGAATGGCGGAGTCGTCAGGCTCGTACATCCACTCATTTTAGGATAGTAAACCAGAAATAGTTAAAGTTTTAAATGTAAATATCGCGAAAACAAAAGAAAGATATCGATCTGCGGTTTAAAAATTTGCAATCAACATATAAAACTTGAAATATTTTAAATATGAACCAGGGCTGGATTTCTAGTAATCTTAACCACTCTTTAAGAAAAATGTTGTCAGGAATGGTTGGTATATTGAGTAATCCTAATTTTTTTTACCCTCTTAACACGGTTTCGCGTAAAATTTACTACTGATGAAATGGAAACACTATTCTCGAAATACGTCATTAGTTTTTATTTTCACTGAATTTTAAGATTAGGGATAATTTTAGCCATAATAATAATAATATTCAATTGTTATTATTATATCACGTGTCAATTTACATGCAATCGTAACTGTGGAATGTGAACAAAACCGTTTCGTTTTGCGTGATAAATTGCTTTTAGTTGAATTGAATTTGGTTGTCAAGAATGTGACGGAAAATAATAAAAATAGCTAAATACGCAGTTGGCAAAATGAAAGGAATTATACGACCCCATATTTCGAAAATAAAATAGGGAGCAATAAAAGAATTAGACGCAAAAACTCATCCTCGATCATCTACTAGCCTTGTAAACAAACATTTTTTCGCAAAAAATACGAAATATGTCCGTGATATTTCATTTCGGCTAATAGCACCCCAATAAAGCATTCAGCAAAGAGTTCAGCAGCAGGAAAAAATAAATAATCAACAACCGGTTCAAAAAAGAGCATCAGGATCAGGATCGACGCGAAATAATATCAATTAAATGTTCAAATACGGTCTGAACTGCGTTCAGTGCGGGCCAATAAAAAGCGCGCACGAAAACTGTCATAAAAAAAGATATAAAAAGCACATCGGAGGCCTATAACGGCCGGAAGCGAACACGGAGGGAAATTCACAGACCTTGAACATGCGCGTAAAAAATCAAAGTGTGTCGGTGCACCGAGATCTGGGGCAATGGCCTAAATCGTGCTGCACGGCATCTAGCCTGACCTAACCCAGAAAAAATAACCCCACTAATAGAAACCTAATAAGGGCAAGCAAAGGGCGCACACGAAAGGTGCTAACTCAGCTTTACCTCTTTCAACTCTGCTCTGCCTACCCTAGCAAAAAAAACTTTACACAGAACAGAAAAATATCAGAATTTATAAAATTTGATATTTTTATTTTTCAATTACAATCTATCAATTATATTACCGTATAATTAGACTTTTGATCTGTTACAGTTTGCAATAATAGTGTTACTGCTTGATAGTGGTTCAAAAATCGCAGTATATGCGCACATAGTAAAATTCTTGTAAAAGCTTTTAAATATAGACTGAAAAAAATTAAGGCATGTAGATCATAAGTATAATTTTTAAATATTTAAATTTTTAATCAAAAAGTGTTTTGCACAAAACAAATAACGACAGCTGCAACTTCTTTTATTACTATATCGACATTTTTTAGTAAATGTTCTTATTTACCTATACAGGGTAGTGACTTGGACGACGCAGCATAGGGGTTTCAATGGTAAAATCTTAATGTGCAGTTATTTGCTCCCGTAATTATTTTAGAGCGAAATTGTATTTAAGTTTTTGTTACAGAAAAAAATACTGCATATATATAGCACAAAATACAATATATTCAGTGAATGGTTTTTTTCTCGGTAGTTGAAATTCTCCGAAGTGAAATGAAAACCATTTAAAAACGTGAAAGGTGGAGCGTTTATATTTTAATTGGGTCACAGGCTGAAATCTTGCTGAAATGGCAAGCAGCGAATCAATGGATCAAACAACTATTTCAATATTTGTTTTAACATTAATTGTACAGGTATTAAATTCATTCCCAAATGACTTTACAACTAGGTCACACAACTTTAAATAGATTGACAATTGTAAAATAGACTCTGATTGCTGTTTGTTCATTTGCCTAACGAGTTTTTCCATTTTATTTATGAGATTGCTGCACAAATGGGACCAAATTTCCTGGCACTACATTCCCTCATTCAATAAACCAATGCAGTTAAGGTTTTAATTTTATTATCGCGAAAACACTAAAGACAACAATAAAGCAGTACATGTTCTCTCATTTTTTGAATCGAAATATTATTGTAATTTTTCTTATACAAAATAATTACAACTAATGCGAATAATGGAACGTCAAATGTTATATGGCGCATTGGAGGAAGTAATAATTCTTACAAAAACACCAAATGAAGTACCAAATTTCAACAATCAATAATTCCTTAGAAGATAATATGAGGAATAGATTTTCTCATTATAAAAGATATTCTAAGAATGAAATAAATATATGTTTCGTAACTTCATATATTGAAGAAGAAATACAATAAGGTAATGGAACAATTTAAAAACTGTAAGTAAAAGCAAAATTGTATTGAAATTGTACAGTTGTATGAAATAGATCATCATTTTGAACATATATCGCCTATTCTGTAAATGTAAATTTAATCAAAAAAAGACTTCAATAATAATATAGCCACGCTAGAATTAGTGAGAAAGTATGGTTAATTTTTTTTTTTAGAATTTTATCTTAAATATGTTCAAAGTATGTAGTTCTTTTCAACAATAATACACTTCACCATTCTTTTCTTCCACTTCTTAAAAACTCCCAACTAATTTTTTTTTTTAAATGCTTTCAGAATAATTCAAATTATTGCAGTGCAGCAGGGTTGGCAAAAATCATGATTTATTTAAAAAAAATCAAAATCATGATTTTTTTGTTTTTTTTATTTTTAAAGACGTATTGGTGTTCTTACACTTCTCAATTGTTTTAAAAGCAATATAAATATTTTATTTCATAAACGAAAACGAAATCTGTAATAAAACCCCAAGAATGGATTTGAATTTTTGCTTAAACGTATAGTGTATAACGCGTCCACGCGCGCCTGTTTAAATTTTAAACTTAAACCATACCTAAATGAAACAGGTCAAAACATATATGTCTTGCATGGCACTCTGCAAAAAGCTTAAAACGGATATTTTATTTTACGTTTATCTCATAACAAAAACCTATTATATCAATAAATTTAGGCTTATTTTATGCAGCATTTATTTCTGAACATTTTTTGTATATACACTTTAGTTAACATTTATAGAGAAAAATTTACAAATATATGCATATTTTACCATTGTATTTCCTATGGTCCATAAAAAGGGAGACACCCGGTGTATATATATATATATAACGGGTGGCGCTCGAAATCCGTTACATAGGCATTTAACATGGGAAATAAGAATAATTTGAATATTTGCCTCCCATTAAAACTTATTGCAGTAAAACTTTATACACATGTTTGGGAACACTTATTGCATCATATTAATAACAAATTGTTTAAAATTAATTAAGAATAATTAAGTAAAATAAGAAAATGTTATGGCAATTTTAATGTGACAATTATTATTTCCTATAAAAGAGAGCTTAAAATGCAAATGATTGTTGCATGGTAGTAGCGTGCTAGCTTTTTGTTCCAAAGATTGTGGGTTCAAACCCCCAGCACACTTCTTTATTTTTTTAAAAAAATTATTTTTCAATTTATTTTTGTGTTTTTATTTGTTTTACTATTTTTTATTTGTTTTTATTTATTTTTATTAGTTTTTATTTATTTTTATTTGTTCCTATTTATTGTAGTTTTACTGTTTTTTCTTGTGAAATTAAAGGGAATAAAATTCTGTCCGGTATATATCCGCACTTTCTATGTACAAAGACTTCTATTTGCTCCTAAACGCCTAAGCCTAAACTATACCCAATCTGAAACTCCGGTATAGCTAGATCATAAATCACGCGAATTCTATAAGCCATTTACGTTGAAAGAATTTTGAACTAACATGCGGGCAGAACCAAATAATTTATTGGTTCGGCTAAAAAAATATCCAATTCCGACCAATAAAACGACTTGTCGCTGATAGTTAGTTCAAAATTGCTGTCGTGAATTGCTTATTATCCACGCATAATTTCAATTATTTTAACATATATTTTTTTATGTGCTAAAAACGATCAATTTATGTGATTTCAATTTTAGCGAAGTCCACTGTGTGAGAACGAAATTATCTCGTATATCTACGTCATAGAATATTAAAAAATTATTACGGCTTAACGAATAACAATAAAGTAATTAACGTATCAAGGGTGTTATAAGGACAGTATCAGCACCAACCTGTCCAAATATTTATATTTGTATGCCAATATCAATATTATTTGTGCTAAAAAATTGCATAAAATTAGACCACACCCCTTTAAAAAAATTCCCCTCCGGCGGTTTTGGCCTCGCTTCGCTCGGCGTCCTCTTTTTCATCGTTTCAAATATGGACACCCTAAGTGTAAAGGAATTTGAAAGGTGGGGTTTGACTTGGTCACTAATGTATTTTGAATATAATTCATCTTGGTTAAAAAAGACACTTTTAGAAGTGTACCCGCGAATATTAGTACTTTTAAAATGTTTTGTGAAAGATATTAAATCAGATCAAAGAAATATCTTTCTAC